>NW_020769355.1:6027461-6048353 GCF_900518735.1 Pseudonaja textilis
GGGAGTTGAAGTCCACAAGTCTTAAAGTTGCCAAGGTTGGACACCCCTGCTCTAGATGATCCTGCTGGTGCGGTCTTGTAGAAGCAATTGCCCCAATAGCAGGTCACTTGGCAGGGTATTTTTTTTCTTTCTTCTACCTAAGTGGCTTGTACCCAAATCACTGCAGCAAGAAATACCAGTAAAGATTCTGATACGATGGATAAAATCAAAATGCCCCTCTTCCAGCTGCAGTTCCTGCCCTTGCGACTTAGGGGGAGCAATTGGTGGATAGTTTTTCCTACTGACAGGGAAATTCACCAATCATTGCTTCTCATCTTCTCACAAAGAACAGGCCCAATCTGGGCCTTCATTCCTGAGGTGGAGCTGCATACCCAGAACAGACTTTGGGGGGGTAGAGGGCTCAAGGACTGGAAAAAGGGCCATGAAACAGGTGGCCCAAATGGGGTTCAGAATCTCAAGTCACACGCAGTGAATATAAATGCCAAACGTTAAGGCCAAGATTAAGGCTTCAGTCTTTCATTTACACAGCTTCTTTGTTTGCACAGTGTTACAGTTCTAGTCCAGCAAAAAAAAAAAAAAGCTGTATTTTGCACAATATAGTTTACTGTTGGGTGAAAACAGATGTTAAAGCAGCATCCTAACTTAACTATACCTTTGTGGTGAAATGATAGACTTTGTTTTATTACACAACCTGACTCTTAATACGTGTAGCTTTATGAGAAGCCTATGCTATAGAAATCAGACAAACTTTCTTCAAAAAAATGTTTTTTTTTTTAAATTGAGTATTTCAAATAAACAGAGCATTGTTTGTTTCAGATAAAAGGAGCTTCCACGTCACTGGCTAGAAATCAAATATATGCAGCTATTCAATCTATTCTCACTGAACAGATTTCGGGGGAGAGGTGGGGGGAGAGAAATGAAAGTAGCACTGGGGGGAAAAAACACCCCGGAAAGTTACAAATGAAAGGAAGTAGCATCTAGCTGCATCGTGAATAGGATAGTGTAGTTGCATAATAAAAGCCTTGTCAAGAAGTGCTGAAGAAAACAAGAATGGTAATTAAAGTGTGCCTGCAGGACGATTTTGTGGTCTAGGAAATGTACTGATTAAGGTTTTATACAACCGTGACTGACCACCTTTGCCGTCAGAAGCCACACAAGTCAATTATAGGATGACAGCCAACAGTATTCACAAATAATTACTGAGCTGCAAATTTAGGTGTCATGTCTCTCAGCTGCAGTATATTTTCTGTGGTGTATTATAGTAATACACATGCACACAGGAGGGAGGGAAGGAAGGAGAGAGGGATACCTCAATATTGGACCATTCCCATGCTACGAACTGTGGAATTTTATTTTTGTTCCTGGTTCATAGCAGTTTAATACTTATCCATAGTATTTGTCTGTACCATCCTGCTCTACAGATTATGTTAAGACTCTGGAAGAGGCACGAAAGTGACAAAACAGTCCTTTTAAAAAAAAAAAAACAGACACACCCTGATCAATGATTGCAGTGCTAAGAGAACTATAGAGGTGTCTGTGATGCTGAAGATATTTTTGTGGAATTCATAAAAAGTTGGCTTTTTCTAAGACTTGTAAAAGATTGAAGGAATTCTGATTACTTAGTAACATTAATCAATTCAGAAATTCAAATAGAAAAGGTTTACAGTTACAACTTTAATTCTTAGGTTTCGTAAGATTGTTCAGTTGAACTTCACTGAAGACAATTTTCTTGGCTAAAAAAGTGCAGGATGTTTCTAGAAGCAAGTAAATGTACATTTATTTTTTTATTTTAGATTGTTTTTTTGTCCTGCCTTTATAATTTTTTACAAATAACTCAAAGCAGATGAGATATCATCGAGTTCCTCCTATTTTCCCCACATCAACAACTTTGTAAGGTGTTTGGGATGAGAGAGAAGGACTAGCCCAAAGTCACCCAGCTGGCTTTCATGCCTAAGGGAAGCCTCAAGCTGAATATTTGTAGCAGGTATTACCTTAGAATTCAGCAGCAAGAAGGGTGACAATCCTGTCTTTTTAAAAAAAATTTTAAAGAATAAAACAAAGCAGAGCAATTACAGGTAGTGCTCGACTTACAAATGTTCATTTAGCGTCTGTTCAAAGTTACAACAGCATTGAAAAAGATGACTTGTGACCCTTTTTCACACTTGCAGCATCCCCGTGGTCATGTGATCAAAATTCGGACTTTGGCACCTGGTTCATATTTGTGACGGTTGCAGTGTCCCAGAGTCATGTGATCACCTTTTGTGACCTCCTGACAAGCAAAGTCAATGGGGAAGGCAGATTCACTTAACAATCATGATATTAACTTAACGACTTAACTACAGTCACTTAACTACAGTGATTCATTTAACTGTGGCAAGTAAGGTCGTAATGGGGCAAAATTAACTTAACATTTCACAGTATCAGAAATGTTGGGCTCAATTGTGGTCATAAGTCAAGGACTACCTGTACTTACATTTGCTTAAATGAAAACAACCAGGTTTTGGTTAAGAGAGACCAGGGGTAAAAGGAAAAAAATATATGTGAAATCAACACTTCTATCAGCAATGATTAAACTCCTTTTCCATTTGTACTCCTTCCATGGAAGAGGGTTACAAAAAGGTAACCAAGAATAAAGGTGAGTTGACACTACAGGGGTTCAAGAAGAAAATATTAAACACGCATCTCTTACAGACACAGAACCTGTATGAGGAAAAACAAGAATTGTGCACTAAACAAGCAGGGTTCAAAAGAATAATTTTAAACAGTACCCATTTTTTGTTTAAATAAAAATTAGTGAGCTGGTATTCGGTTGGAAAGGGTGCCAATTGCATTTTACTATGTTTACTGTTCCATTTTCACAGGCTTTTGGGTTAATTCTCTCCTTGCTTACTGTAAGCTCTATCCTTCAAGCTGGGTTAATTACCCAGTTGAAATGGGCTGCCTTCTCCACTCTGCAAACTACTTAGTGGCTTTTAGGAACTGTTTACATTTTGGGTACAGTATCCTATTGCTAAGTACTTTATTAGGTTATCGGGTTTGCAGACAGCATCCCTTTCTTTAGGCTCTGCAAATTTTTATTGCGTTTCATTGTGACAATTCATTTGTTCTGCCTGTAGAAATATTACCTCTATCGTGGAAGAAGAAAACAGACTTGCTGAGATTGCAAAATTGACTAGATTAGAGAGCTTCTCCGGGGACTTTTTATGTAAGGAGTAGCAACAGCCCACATAAGATTGACAACAAATATCGGCCAGTAAGTAGCTCTTTGTGAAGGGACATAGAAGTTACAGTCAGAGGGACCTTAGAAGGCACTCTGGCAGTTTCATGGCTGTAATTTCCAGAAAACATTGTTATTCTTTAGTTGTTACCACATTTTATCTTCCTTTTATACATTTTAAATCCTCATGGGAGAAAGTCCATTTTGCCTAAAATACCTAAAACAGAAGCTCAGTGTTACAAATCAGGAATGTATTGTTTAACCTGTGTAAATTTTGAGGCACATATAGTTTGAATGATTATATCTATCTAGCCATCCATCCATCCATCCATCCATCCATCCATCCATCCTGCACCAGAGAGCCCTGGTGGCATAGTGGTGAGAATGCAGTATTGCAGGCAAATTCTGCCTACACCCTAGAGTTCGGCCCTCAAGGTTGACTCAGCTTTCCATCCTTCTGAGGTCAGTAAAATAAGGATGCAGATTGTTGGAGGAAATATAATAATATACACTGCCCAGAGAGTGCTGTAAAGCACTATGGGCGGTGTATAAATCTAAGTGCTATTGCTATTGTTATTGCTACCCATCCTGGCTCCCTATTCTAAAGTGTTTCAAATGTTTTAATCTTTTAAAGATTTTTGGAATATCATCAGGATAAGAGCTAGATAAATCTTCACATGGATCTACAGCAATGACACTCCTCTCTCCTCCCCTTCCCCAAATTAGCTCCCAAGCACACAAAACAGGTTTTTTTTTAATCATATTGGGCATATAATTAACACACACACACAACTCCAGAATTCCAAACTAGTTCACTCTTTTGACCTGCATTCCCCTCTCCGTTAATTTTGACCCCTTCCTCTGGATGTGGTTTATAAGCTAATTTTATGCCTTCTCAGCTAAATGCTTCCCCTCAAAACCAATGTAGGTCCCTGGAAGTGTTTTCTGTCTCTTCCCTGCAGAAAAAGGAGAACAAGAAGGAATGGGAGGTATCAGAGAGTGTCTCCATCCATGGGTGGATCTGGCCTTACCACACCTTCCTTCAGTCTCGTTCTTCACACCAGCCCCCAGCAGGTTATTATTGCGGGGGCGGGGGGGGAATGTGTCTGTAACAGATTAAACAAAGAGGTTGTCTGCTTCTGATCTGGGTCAATTTATACAAAGACAAATAAAGAGAAAAGAAAATGAGCAAGAGGTAGAAAGGCATGAATCCCAGCAATCAGCAAGGCAGAAGCCATGGCAAACAATGTCCGGATATCCTGCAATTTGATAGAACAGCCCTATTTTCATCACAGGTCATAGAGCTGTTCCGAGCCCTTAGTAACTCTTAGCAACTTTTCTTTAGCAAATTAAGAGATTGCCAGAATCTAATTGAGGTAAACTTCTCATCTAATTTGTGGTTTGATTTATTATGGAGTGTCTCCTGAGATTTGGCTTTATCAGGGACAGAAGAGGAAACTATCCCTCCAATACTGCTTTGGCTCTCAGATTTATTTATTTTTTCCCATTTCATTAGTTGGTGTCTGCAAGCAGGCATCAGATATGACCGAATTATTTTCCATACTGGAAAGAGACCTGTTATCTTTAAACTCAGACCAAACCCACATTCTGGTTTTTACATTTTAAAAACCATAACATAATCTTTTTAGTAACGATGTTTTAAAATAACCAAGAAGGTTTTAATCACAGTCCTCCAGTTTCATTGTTTACTGCTCATAACCTTCCTGTTTCTTTTCAAAATGTGTGCATACATAGATGGAATGTGTGTGTCAAGCTCCTGTCATGTTGTTCCAGATCAAATAATGGTGAAATTTCTTTGGACTAGTAGCGCAAAGAGCCATTCATTTACAGGCAACCATGGAAGTAGCTAAAATAAATTGAACTTGCTGATGCAATATGAGTAAATTCGTCTCCCCATATGTAGGGAAGCATGAATATCCAATTATAACTTTAGCCATTAGAAGACCAGCATCAAAATTAAATTTAAATTTCTATTGCAATTACAGATATAATGGGTTGTTTTTTTAAAAAAACAAGCCTGGTCCAAATCTAAATGTTTTACTTGGAAAGTGTTTAATAATATTTTACTAATATTATATTTTGAAAGCATTTTATAATACTTTACTAAAATAAGGTCTATACCAAACTTTTAAAAATAGATTTCAATGACAGTAGGAAACTAAGAGGGGAACAATTAGAGTTGTTGTCATTTGGTACCCCATAAAATTCATTGATGAAGCAGTGGTGGGATTCAATTTTTTTTTTACTACCAGTTCTACGGGTGTAGCTTGGTGGGCGCGCCAGGCGAAGGATACTGTAAAATCTCCGGTCAGAGGTGGCATTTGCCGGTTCTCTGGACTACTCAAAATTTCTGCTACCGGTTCTCCAGAACTGGTCAGAACCTGCCGAATACCACCTCTGTGATGAAGGCTTGGCCCTTGCATTGTAAAAACCTCTACCAGAAAGCCCTCAGAATCCAGTAATAGGAACTTTGTGTGGCCTCTAGCTTACAAAAGTAATGAAATAATTGTTTCAAAATTTAAAATTTTCAAAAGCTTTCAAATAATCCTCAAATTTCATCTGATAAATTCATCACCTCACACTTAAACCATATAATTTGTTTCACCCAGTAATCTTCATTGGTACTGGGAACATTTTCTATAACTGCTAAAGATCTGATATCATACTGAATAATAGCCCCAGAATCACAGGTATGGGAAGCAGAATAAAATTACTCAGGGTAACAAGCATTTCCATCCAGGGACTTTATTATATATTTATTGTTCTAATTTATATAGCCCCCCACTTTAAATATATGACTCTCAGTGGTTCACAAACAATAAAAATACAAAAAAAAACATCACACTATGACAATTTAAAAATCCTAAGAACCATATGAAAACAGTGAAATGAAAATCATGGCTAAGATAGCCACATCCACAGTACAGCCACTGCATAGACTCCATCACACACGTGGGTTCCCATGTCCATTGATGAAACCACATTTTCAGGGTTTTGGAAAAAGCCAGCAGGTGCCAGGCCAATCTGATTTCTGGGGACAGGATGTTGCACAGGGCAGGAGCCATCACAGAGAATATGAGACAGAATCTCGTATTTTTTGCACAGACAATCTGTATTTTTCCAGAAGATTGCCGTGGCAGTCTGCTGAAGTCAGTAGAACAGTGTTTGGAACCTCTCTGGCTACGTTTGAGGCCAGGGTGGGATTCTCCTGATTCAGACCAGTTTGGGCGAATCCCAAGCTCCAACAATCAGGGGGCAGCCAACTGGTTTGCTCCGACGATCATGTGGGGCCACCTGCCCGCCTCGGCGCTGTACTTACCTATATCCTCTTAGCTTATTCGTGCAGCAGAGCGGATTGCCACTCCTCAGCTGTGTTACTCCCCAGTAGTAACATAGCAGGTACGTTTTTAAAGCTGTTCACGCTTGCACAGCGAAGCGTGCAATCATTGAACTGGTTGTTACACCAGCAGCATCCCACCACCAGTTTTAGGTAATAATATGGACTAGCGCAGGGCTGTCAAACTCCCAGCCTGCAGGCCAGAGGTGTCACATGTTGACCACACCCATACCCAGTTTAGCGAAGAGGGAAAATGTCCCAATATGTCACGTGACACCATTGTGACGATGTGAGTTTGACACCCCTGGACTAGTGTTTCTCAACTTCAGCAACTTTAAGAAGTGTGGACTTCAAGTTCCAGCATGTTATCTGTGGAATTCTAGGAATTAAAGTCCGTATATCTTAAAGCTGCTAGGTTGAGAAACACTTCTATAAGATACAGTTCCCAAAGCCTGAATAGTAATATCTTCACTTTTTCTCTCCTCGGCAACGCTCCAATCCACGCTTTCAAACTGCTTTTCTAGCCGCTTGTCTCCAGCTTCCCCCACTGTTACTCACAATGAAACAGGGAGAATCAGACCGATCTCTCTCATGGCTTTGTAGTCCTTCTGCCCTTTTCTGCTCAGACCCTTCAGGCAGTCACTTTTTGCTTCGTCAGTTCAGTGGCAGACCGGACTTTGGAGCCGCCATTAGCTGGCAGCTGGCTCAATCGCGCTGGTCTCAGAGGCTCTTCCTTCGTTGCTGGGGAGTTGCCTACCCCCAAACAGCAACCCGGGGGTCCTCTATTCTGACACGAAGCTCTACGGGTTTCGTGTATCCACTGGGGATCCCTCCAAACGCGAGAAGAGGTGTTCGAAAGCCCCAGCTGGGCTTCTCCACCTCTGGACGTCCCTGTCCTGCCACCGGAAGTATGACAGCCAGTTTTTTTTTTTTATGACCTTTCTTGTCACCGTTGTTAAATGAATCACTGCAGATGTTAAGTTAGCAACCCGGTTGTTAAATGAATCTGGTTTCCCCACTGACTTTGCTTGAGAAAAGATCGCAAAAGGTGATCACATGACCCTGGAACACTCCAACTCTTATAAAGACGAGTCAGTTGCCAAGCGTCTGAATTTTGATCATGTGACCCTGGGGATGCTGCGATGGTCATAAGAATAAAAAACAGTCCTAAGTCAATTTTTTTTCAGTGCCATTGTACTTTTGAACAGTCACTAAACGAACTGTTTGTAAGTTAATATTGTAAATAAGATATATTCTGCATCCGTGCAATCCTATCCTATAAACTGTGCCTGTTTCTTGGTACCAAATTTTAGATACTGGTAGACAAACTGGAGAAAGTTGAAAGAAAGCAACAAAATTAGCAGGAGGTAGATAATACATTCCTAGACGAGAAATTACAGGATCTGGGTATAGTTTTACAATTGAGAGAGAAGATACATGTTGGGGAGTAGGAGAGCTCTTATTGCAGGGCCAAAGAAGAATCACATAGAAGAATGTCAAGAGCAAAAGATATTGTGGAAGATAATTATTTATTTATTTAATTTATATTGATGCCTATTCGCCAATGGCGACTCAAGGCGGCTTACAGAATGTAAACCCATATTTTAAAAAACCACAACACTAAAAACAACAAAAAGAATCAAATAAATTAATAAAGTACAATAGAACAAAATCTAGCCATCCTCAGGCTGGTGCTTTTGGCTTCATGCCAGTGTAAGCATACTCTTAATCTTACACGGGAAAAGACCCGAACACACCTAGATTTACATACCTGTACCCGTGAAAATCTATGAAAACATATATACAAACCCAATACAGAAGCCTGATGATGGCAGATGAGATTCTGCCGAAACTTTGCTACAACTTTAAAAGCACAACTATAATGATGTGGGAAAATACCCGAACAAAGCTGAATGCCATACATGTAAGTACCCGCGAAAACTTGAGAAAACAAATTATATATATATATACAATTTTAATACTCGACAGAGCAGGTAGAACTTGATGGTCTGAATGGTCCTTCCAACTCTTGTAGGTGTCTCTGAGAGTAGCTAATACGTGCAGTGTGGAGTGCAGTGGGGCACTCAATGGTGGGTTTCAAAAAAAATGTATACCAGTTTGAAGAGCTCACTTTGCACGCACATGCGCAGGGCTCAAACACCACCCTCTGTATTGACGCTGGTGAGCTGTGCTGTTTTTTAGCTCAGCTGAGGCACGGCAATCTGCTCTGCCACGCGAATCAGCTGAGCTAATAAATAACAGAATATAGAAGAGGTAAGAGCAGGGGCAGGTGGGTGGGGCCAGCCAGAGGGGGTACTTGCCGATTCTCCAAACCAGTCAAAATTTTCACTACCAGTCCGCCAGAACCAGCCCAAACTGGCTGAATACCACTTCTGGGGGCACTGTGCTGGTGTTGATATTTCTCACACTGGAACGTGTCAGGAATCAGGAAAGTGTTTTTTCTCAGTCAGCTGTAAAAGGCTCATACAAATGCATGATATTATGCTGTTAATCTAAAGCTATGTGTTCCTTCCAAAACTGCAAACATATTGTGACAGAGCTTGATGGGCAGATGTTACATAGCACCATCAGGAAAGGTATTTGGGAGTGGGGAGGTTGTGCTATTACGACCCTGCTCCTCCAAGGTGAGGTTGGTATTTTGTGGAAGGTTGTTAGTGGCTTCAAATTATCCCCTTATAATTTCCTATAATCTCTCACTATGTGTGCGGCTGGTTGCTTAATAGATTTCTTTTTGTGTTTTTCAGTGCTTTGGGAATAATATTCAGCTTCTGCATTTGGCTAGAAACATGATCTTTGTCTGTATTTGAGTGAGTTAACTATGCTCAGATGATGGCCCGGTCAGGCATCCGCCACTCTCATGGCATTCAGCCCACAGCTGGTTGGGCCAATTTCATATTTTCCACGCAACCTCAAGGAATGCAAATGTGCTTGGGAGATTCTATTGCCACACAGAAATGATCGGCCAAGCCATGAATAATACCAACACAAAAAATTATCTCCTAATCTTTTTTTTAATATATATATATATATCAAGACTCGGCTTGAACAGCGTTCTCTTTTCAGGGATTAGCTGCAGGATAATTAAGAAATTCCTACCTTGCCTGGCATTTGTGGATGCCGGGTGAGCAGAGGAAGACTTTGAGATGAAAAGGCCTACTGTTTTAGAAGGCATAGTATTTCTAAAGCAGCGCGAAACACTGGCCTGAATTGTGGCGGGGCTGAAAAATGACTTGGAAACAAGATCCAAAATGTAGCTGGGTTTTTAAAATAAATAAATAAATAACTCTTTACTCAATTGTACCGCGGCTTCACACTAAGGGCCTTATTCTCTGCACTTTTGACACAGACAGCTGCCTTTGGAAGTCTCCTTAAAAGTCAGATTGGGTTCAAGCTGTAACAGGCACAACAGGCCATTCTGCCGACAAAGTCACATGGCCTGAATGTGCCCGCAAGTCCAGAGCAGCAATCCTTGCATACCCTGGGCTTTCTTTCCAGCTTGTTCCATGAGGGTCCATCTGTTGCTTTGTTACTATTGCCTTCACTGTAGCTGTCCCCCCGCATTACCGGCTGTTTTTGAAGGGAGGGAGCACGGTGATGACTAGCAGATGCTGGCAACAACTCCATTTAATTGTCACTTTATAGACCACTGTACATATCAGTGTGAAGAAGCTGATGGCCGATGTCTTAAGAAGTGAACATTTCTGCTTCCCATAACATAGAAAGTTGAGTAACCAGAGATGCTCTCTTAGAAAACTTTCTGTGCAAAAGCAGATCACACTAAAAGAAAGAAATAGAATACATTATCAAAGAGACAACTCTTGCAGCCAGATCTAGATGCTAAAGAGTTGCTGACAGGAATTGGACCATCAAGCACAAAGTTATATAAGATAGAACAATCAGCCCCGCATGCTGGGAACAAGTTGATTTTGAGAATCATGGGTAGAAGTGTGCTCATTTAAATATGGAAAAAACCTACGTGTGAATTGGAGCAGCTAATGGACAGCTGCAATGTGCACTTGTTTTTCTCTCCAAGAAATGTGATAGGAGATAATAAAACGGTGGCTAGATAAATAAAAGTATTAATGTGAGTGTTTGGAGTCAAAAAAGCAGAGATTTTGGGGGCTGGTGGTTTGAAAACGAAGGCAGAAGAACCCAAAAGCAGGCATAAATTACTAGACCTTTCTTGGAAAGAATGGGTGATATGCATTGCTTTTTGGCCTTTAGGCTAAGATGGAATGCCGACTTCCTATTCATCACCTTTGCTGTTTAAATTATTTTGTAAAAGATCAGTTGACCTCCTAGGTTCACTACACATTGGACCACCAGAAATAGTTGGGATAATTTCCATCTTGGTTTCTTGTCAGCACCAGTCATCTCCAGCCGTGCCTCAAGTGATTCTACAGTACTATTCCCAAGCCCTCAGCTTCTGGCATAGGCTTGCTCTCAACAGTAAGCAAAGCAATGCTGCAGCTGCTTCAAACTTTAGCAAAGTGAAATCCCTAAGTGATGGTAGACAAGCCAGAGTACTTCATGATTATGATGCTGCAAATTGCAGAGAATTATCACTTCTTGCGGATGAGGTAATAACAGTGTACAGTACCCTGGGAATGGATTCAAACCGGTTGATGGGTGAACGAGGACATGCAAAAGGCAAAATACTTAGTTCTTATTTACTTAGAACAGTTGGTTGGCTGAGGTATAGATTGCTAGTTATGGCAAAACCATATTTATATGCAATTAAGTTTATATAATGCAGTTTTAAGTGTCTCCCATGTTAATGTCTTAATAGATAAAAGTACTAGCTATTAGACATAGGCAAGTCTGACAATATTTTGTATGCTAGATAATCTTTTTAGTTCTTACATATTTAAACTCTCTCCTGTGTAAGTGCCAAGCTCATATTTTATTTCTTTCAGAGATTTTACTAATAACAGCATTCTGCCTCTGGAATGCTAAACTTTCAAGCAGAGACAACTGTTTGCAACAAATAATTAAGCATTGAAAAATAAATAAAAAGACACTTGATTTCTCCAAGTTGCAAGCAATCCAGATCGTGGTCTTTTTAGCTCCATTTGCAAAGAGGTGACCAAAGGTTTATTGATATTTTGTAATATTTGGTGGGTTATTTACAGATAGGCAAGTTGAGTATTGTAAAAACATTGTTTAAATCAGGGTTGGCATAGTTTAAACCAGTCTGTGTTTAGCTTGTCAGGCTTCCCATACTGATCCACTGTACTTGAAGTTAATGCCCTCACTTTCCTGAAAATCTGATCTATCCCCATGGCACCTCTCAGTTAATCTGCCATTTCACAACGATCCAGGAAGTGTGTATCCTTGTTTTTCCGCAAAGCTGGGTGTTGGGAATTTTGTGCTTTCAAGTAGATTTAGCAGGTAGCATTCCCAATACTACCTCTCCAAAGTTGTTGCAGCATTCAAAATTAGTTCTCCCTTTCTGTTATCACTCTTGCTTTTCCAAAAGGGTAGAAGATTTACCCAACCATAGTAGCTAATAGATCTGTCAGATAATTCTCTGTTATCCGGCCCTGCAAGCCTATGATAATATTGTTTAAGCCTACAAGGTCCCTTCCAACTCTGTTATTCTTGTGATTGACATATTCTGATGGGCCTATGGAGGACAATTATAAACGGCCACAGAATGTTTAGCTTTGATTTATTCTATTTCAGTGATCCATTAACTGCACATTAATCTTTGATGCAACAGGAAAGCAGCAAGTACAGTCTAGATCAAAGAGATTGCTTTAGACTATCTTCCCCAGCCTGATGCACGTTTGCTTGTTCTCCTACTGTTTAGGCGTACAACACCCATGATCTCTGGAAATTACTGATATTATGGTCTAATCCTTCTGGAGGGCACTATGGTAGGTAGAGAGGACTATGGTAAGCTCTGTGGTGCTAAAATAGGCTTATCAACCCTATGTCCTACATGTGATACAAGAAAGCGAGCCAAAAAGCTAATGGTGGCTGGAAAAAACTTCAAGAATGCCTGGCGGTTAACAAGATGAACTGTGTCCAGACTCATGTTCCCACTTGAAGAACTTTTGCCCTGTCAACTTGACCTATTTCAAAGGATTCTTTCTTTGAGGTTAAAATGTATGTCGTCCTGATTTCTCAGAGGAAAGGTTGTGTGCAGCTAGGTAGGAAGAGAAATGGGGTGCAACCAAATAGATAAAATCAACAACTGAATTAAGCAAGCTACATGGGGGGAAGAAATGGGTTCTGCTGCCTGACCCCAAGATCCCCTTTGCCTTGGGGCTTTCAATATTGTGTTTTTGTAAACCGGCAGCTCTGTAACTAATTAGTGTATAGGTGGTGATGACGCTAATCTGATTTCTCCTTCCCCTTCTTTCGCCAGTAATGCAAGAGAAGTCACAGAGTTGTCTGGTGTCCTGCAGCACTCTCTGGGTTTTATGCTGTTCCCCTTTGACCTTACAGAGAGAATTCCCACAAGTAGGATCTTTATTCCCATGTGAGTAGGGCAGAGGAAGGAAGAATATATTTGATTTCACATCATTATCCCGGGACACGTATATTTGCCTTCATTTGTGAGAACATACTGGCTCCATTCCCCGAAGATCTTGGTTTTCTCAGGTCAAGCGGCAGCCTGTGAATGAACGATTTCCCAGACGATCGAGAACTGTCTTCAAACCATGCAAGTAGGATCCTCTTCAGATTTTGCTGTCCTCATAACTAAGTGGGGGCAAGCAGGAGAAGTGGCAGTGTAAAAATTCTCCTCTTTAAATACCCAGTTGAGTAATCTGGAGAATAGCTGTGGCATCAGTTCAATTGCTGCATTGCGGAAGGAGGTTGAAAACAGCAAACTCTTATGCTATTTCATGTGAAGTCTTACTGTGCAGAACTGAAATTCTGTAGCTCTCTTTCCCCCAGGGACAGGAACCCCAGCCTCTTGGCCTCCATTTCCTAACTGTGGGATTGCTGGAGTAGGATTGCCTTTTGAAGGATTGCTGGAATAGAAATGCTAGCGACACAAAAGAAGGAATACGCAAGATGATTTATCCATTGGGGCTTAGAAATGTATCTCTGTCCTTTCATAATTAGCAAGGGGAGGTTGGTGAGCTGAGAGCCTTGAAGCAATGGCAGTGCACTCAATGCCTCTCTTGCTCTAGATATTCCTTCTGAATGCTTTTAGCTTCCAAACTATAACCAGACACCAGTGCTGGAGATCTGGAGCCCAGATGGTGACATGCATTTTGTTGCCCTCAAATGCTCTTGTCTTCCCAGAATGTTTGCAGCTGACCTTTGCAAATAAGTCAACGGGATTTCAAAGATCTTCATTATAACCAGTCAAGGACTTCTGATTCATCCTCAAGAACTAGAAACTCCCCCCATGGACCTTTTGTGTTAAAAAAATGCATTTGTGATTTATGGTTTTGATGATTAGACAAAATAAGACTATAGAAAGAAAGAGAGCCACGATGCATCTTTAGAGAAAGAGGTTAAATATAAACACCGTGGAAGAAACTGTTGTTCAACCTGTAACAAGTTTAAATAGCTTGTGGGAGTTACTCTTCTTTCTACAGTCAAATTTGTGGAATGCAACTCCAGACATAATCCTTAAGATCCTTCCTCAGCTTGGCACCCTTCAGGTATGCTAGTTCAACAAGAGTCATCTTATAGGGGAGTTGGATGGTACAAAAATTGAATAAAATTTAAACAGACAGACAGACAAATAAATAAATAAATAGGGTCCAACTAATTTATGGGGCATTTTGTTTGCAAATAATATATTTAGAGGCATATTGTGTTTGGTCCAACTTGGAAGGATCTTTTACTTCTTTCTCAAAGTGATAATACTTTAAACCTGGAGAGGAGCTCACTTCCTGCTTTACACTTGAAATTTTAATGCAAAATTGTTCTATTGTGGATCTACATTAACTTACAATAATTTGTACTTTCCAAGACAGAATTTTTTTTTTTTGATTGCAGACAAACAGTCCTAGGAAAGAAAAATAAACAAGTTTAAAATTTTAAAAAGTCACCCTAGAGTCTCCTTGTTGCAATAAACGGGGGGTGCTTGTGAAGAACTTAGCTGCAGAGAAAAGGAGCAGCCAGCCCTCAGTACTAGAGAAACTGTTGGGCCTCAGTCACTGTAATAGTCTGCAAGAATAACCTTGGGGGACTGGAGAGGGGGGAGAAAATGCAGCCTAGATGACAGATAAGAGATATCTCAACCCACAGAAGGAAAGGGGGTAGGAACAGCATCTCAGAAGGGACCCTCCCTAGATTCTTATATTGTAAAGTCAAGGAAGGGGAGGAGTGCTTGCAACCTTGCAAGATTCTTCTACTGTAACTTTACAATAGAGGTAATATTAGTAATTAATGGTAAGGGAGCTTTGGTGGCACAGGACGTAAAGAAGCTGGATTTGTTGGCCAGAGATGGTCAGCACTCCGGTTTGAGCCCTCCATGTGGCAGAGTGAACTCCTGTAATTTCTCCCTAGTTCTTGCCCAGCTTGCAGTTCGAAAGCATGTAAAAATGCAAGTAAAAAGGCACCACTAAGAACTGGCAGCTTTTTGAGCATAAGCGGGAGCAGATGCCAGACTTGCCCCGATGTGAGGCGAGGTCAGCGAGAGAAAATGGATAGCGCAACATCCCCTGGATGTTGCTTGGCCAGCTAGTGCAAAGCTAGTTCATGCTCTGTTGTGTACTGTGGATATAGTGCGCATGCACAAACAAAATAAACTGGCAACCTTAGGCTGCCAGAACTAGTCTGTGGTAAAAAGCAGCATAGACTCCCTTGGCTATGTATGTTCTATGCTTTAAAAAAGTACTGATGGTTATGGTTTGAAGGGCTGACCACCACACAGTCTTGCCTCTCCTCACCCAACCATCATCCAAGTGGGTAGACAGAGGCAAGGAGGCTGCTTCTGTCTGAGGCAACAACACAGAGGAGGAAGGGGTTGTAGCCGGAGATGGGATTCTACCGGTTCGGCCTGGTTTTGCCAACCCGGTAGCTCCGAAGATCAGCTGAGAGAGAACTAGTTTGCTCCGACGAACTTCTGTTCTTCTCTTTGGCCTGCCTGGGCTCTAGGCTGTCCTTTATTTCCTGTTTTTCAACCACAGCTGCTTTGCGCAGCAAGAGAAGATGATTTTGTGTGGCAGGAGAAGATGAGAGGCTTGCAGGAGAAGATGAGTTTCCAATGCTGCGCAAAGCGCGTACTCACCTCACCAGTTATTACACCGGTTGAATCCGACCCATGGTTATAGCAGCAATAGCAATGGCAGCCCCCTCCCTCACTTTGCTTCTGTGCCAGTCCTCTGTTGTAGCTCCTGTTGCGGCCCTATGGGACCAGGGGGGCTGAAGGAGCGGGACAACGGATACTCTGGGTTTTGGGGCCTCTCCTGCCTCTGCTGTTTATAGCCCCACTTACCCACCCACTCATCTTGAGGCATAGATGGCTAACACTACTTCATTCAGACCCTTTTGGTGAAGGGGGGAGCCATGCCCAGTCTCATATACAAAAGGGTACCCATTTAACATAGGACAGGATCAGGGGTGGGATTCAAATTTTTTAACAACCAGTTCTGTGGGCGAGGCTAAGTTAGTAGGCATGGCTTGGTGGTCATGTTATTGGCTGGGCGTGACAAACTCAATATCACTCACATCGAGGCACGCATCTCCTCGCCTGGCCTCTCATGACTGCAGCAGTTGTAAGTGTGAAAAATGGTCATAAGTCACTTTTTTCAGTGCCATTGTAACTTTGAATGGTCACTCCACACAAGCAAAGTACCAGCAAAGGAGGGGGAAAAAACTCCAGAGAAGTTCCAGAGACAGGAAGTCTAGTCCTGCCAAGAATGTAATAAGGGTTAACGGAGAGGCAGTTTCTGTAAGCAACACCAGAATGTTTCCTTCCTGCCTTCCTTACAGGATTAGGCCAGTAATTTCTTCTAACAACCGGTTCTCCGAACTGCTTAGAATGTTAACAACTGGTTCTAGCCAATAGGTGTGAACCTGTAGAATCTCACCCCTGGATAGGATAGGATAGGTTAAAACTTTATTGTCTCTTTAAATATATGCTAATCAGCATACATTAAAATGATATTTCTTTGCATTCAGCTCTCAAAAAGATAACCATTATGCACACACACACACACACACACACACACACACACACACGACACAGAGAAACATCACAGTCTTGTTTGAATGCATATATATACAGGGCGAAGAAAACAAATCTTGCAAGTTGACCAGACGGATGGCATAAGGAACAAAACTGTTATAGAATCTAGTAGTCCTGGTATAGATACTTCGAAACCTCCTCTCAGAGGGGAGCAACAGAAACAGACCATGAAGTGGGTGTGCGGGGTCTTTAACAATGCTTTGAACTCTAAGCACATAGTGATTATAAGCAGTATTCTGAATAATGGGAAGTGAGCTTCCTATAACAGAGTTTAGATTTGGAGGGATCCGTGGTTTTAACTGATTATCAGTTACAACAAACCCTAAGGATTCATGCAGTTTTGAGGTTTCCCCCACACTCTTCCCACTCAGGGCCATTGATATCAATGGATGGAAAGAGATGGAAGGGAAAGTTTCTTGATATAGGTTGTCCTTGATATAGGTTGTCCTCAAAAGTAGGCGGGGGTTTCTGAGACTCAGAGGTTTGCATTCAGGGAACAGACTAACATTATTACAGTACTAAATTAGCTCATTTTCTGGCTTTGCTGGCTACACCAAACCACAGACTAATGAAACAGGCTAGGTTTGCACAATATACTAAGCCACAAACAAGCCTAACCAAATTCCTGACTCACTTTCATTAAGGAACCTATCCCATCTATCCCCAGACAAAGAAAAATATCAAAAGATGGAGCGAAATGAGGGATAATTGGAGAAGATACAGACTCTGTGAGATACAGACTCATACTCAAGCATGTATCTAGACACTGCTGAAATTCACATGCAAAATCCGTACCATTCTTTGCCACTCCTTCAACAGACACACTGATATAATAGATATTATTTTCTGCTGACTGTGGACTGTTAACTACCATTGGAGCTGGATCTTGCAGAAAATTGCCTTCGAATAGAGGCGCAAAAGAGGTTTAAAGTGTTATTCCTGAGCCCATTCCAAGATTCAGATATTATTCTAAGATTTGTATCTTCCACTTTGTTTTGATCCCTGGAAAGAGGCCAAAGAACCCAGCGTCAGATCCAGTAGAAGAAGGCCAAAAACACATATCCACCCCACCGTGGTCCCTAAAGAAAGGAAGGAAGGAAAAAAAGAAAGAAAGAAAGAAGGAAGGAAAGAGCAGAGCTCCCAGTCATTCTGGACCGGGAGGCAGGAAGGACGACACCAGTGGGGGCGAGGTGGGTCTACTGTAAACATGGAGAAGCTGCAACCATTGAATGTCCTATCAATAGTCTGGGGGCGATTGGGGGAAGTCCTCATTTTGTTTTCTTCCTTGAACACAAAGGCTGGGTCTAAAGGTTAAGGTAATATAATCAACTCTGTTATTATGGATTTAGGGAAGCGAGTTGGGTTAGAGTAGGAACATTTCACATAGAAAGCCTAGCTGCAGCCACTCAGGGTAAGCTCTCTCGGAAACCCCGTGGTCTCCCTGCCAATGTCGGATTTGTGTGTCCTAGGGCAACTTACTCTGCTCTGATGATGCAAGGGTGGATGCAACTATTTGTGCCTCAGTTCATCGCATTATTATTACTGCAGTGCAATAAAAATTATTATTATTATTAGCGGGGATAGGCATCAGCTCGTGAAAGCTTACACTTATGCTTTTTAATAAAATGTCTTAGTTGGAGAAAGGTTTCTTTTTTTTTTTTGCCACACAGGGAAGACTGTATTAATGAATTTCACAGCATAGAAATTGCACAGGTAATCATGACCATAATGGACTCTACCCATTAAAATTGTATGCCGTAATGGTTATAAAATACAGTAGGTCGGTCACATGACTGACTTGATTTTATGAGGGTTTTTTTTTTTTGCAGTTATCATTAAGCAAACACCACAGTTGTCAAGTGAACCAATACTTTGCTTTGGGTGCGGATTTCAGTGGCAACTGAAACAAGTGCCAGTTTTTGGCAAAACTATCATAAAAAGTGGTCATGTGATCACAGGACACTACAAGCGGCTTACGTTATAGCTTGATGTGTTCCAAAAGTGGGATGAGAGACTATGGATGTAGAAAGATATCCTATAAACATTTTTTTATAGAAGCCCTCTGGCTTCTGGTTTCAGTGAAACTTCCAGAAAGCATGCGTTGGTTTTGGGCATTGGTCCAAGGTTTAATTGAACAAACCAGGAAATCTCCATTGACAGCCAACACCACAACATGGATTTAGTGCTCTGAATGACTCTTTCCAACTCTTCTGTTTTCACTAACTGACCAAAAGTTTCCATCTCTTCTCTCGGCCTTTTCCTTCCACTGACTCTGATCCATTCTTGAGTCAGCCAAAAAAATACAGCAACATCAAATTGTTGATTCCAATCCTGCCCCTGTTTTTTTCTGTTTCTGGTCACTGTTGTTACCTGACCCCCTTTCAAAGTAAGAGATAACACCAAACAAATTTTACATACCTTGCAGATTTCCCTTGGAGGAAACCAGAAGAAGAAGGAATAGCCACAATTATCTGTCTCTCTTACGGACTGGGATAAGACGAAGGTCATCAATGTCATAGTAATATGGCCAGGGCACATTTATACTATGATCAGGGACAAGTGATGAAAGGCCCTCCGCCTGATTCAGTCTGTATCTACCATTGGTACTAAATTCAGACACCATGTCACCCCTTTTCTAGGATTGGGTTGGTAGAAAAATTGAGCCATCTCCTACATTTATTAGCCAGCCTAACTGTGATGTTAATATCACCTGTAGGTTAACTACTTAACTTGATCGTATTGGCCTGTTCACTGTCTTGTGGCTTAACCAGTACTTTAAATAAAACAACCAAAACACCTTGTGCAACAGGCAAAAAAGATTCCTTCTGTTGCTGGATTCTTCTCTTCAGATTTTTTTTTTAAAAAAGCATTCTGCAGGACACCTGCAGCTTGAAGTGGTGAAATACGTTTGATTACCTCAGCTTTTTCCTACCTCACGTTGCTTAAGGTAGCCAATAAATTGGGAAAGGAAAAACAGTGACAACTGGACCAGCTGTTTTTCTCTCAGGCTGCTTCCAGAAAAACAAGGAATGAAGACAGTGCTGTCTCTTTGCTCATAACTTTATTTTTTTTTCTGATTATAATTATAAAAGCAGCCAGCCAGCTCTGGCAATATGCTCAACTCTCAGACTGATTTTTAAAAAATAGCTATGCTTTTCTAGGCTCTCTTCCCACTTAGAGTAGTCACATGCTCCATCCCCAAGCTCCTCCCAAGATACTAGGAGCTGGAAATCTTAAATACATTACATAATGCGGGAAGGCATTGCTAAAGCTGGCCTTCCCTGAGAAGATGCCATCCAGATGTGTTTGAACTACATTCCCAGTAATCCCAACGGAACCCTACTGCAAAAGTTTAATCCCTTTTTGTAACTTATGTTTTACAGATTGTAGAGAAGGGATTTGTGCTAAGCTTTAAACTATGCACGTTCCTGTAATACCTCTGCAGAAAAGCAAATTTCTGCAGCTGAAATTCAGCAGTGGGTTTAGGGACCAAGTTAGAGAAACCTCAGATTTCGCCTAGTGTTAAAGCAGGTCATTGCAAATGTTCTTTGTATGTTATCAGTAAGAAAGATTAGGAATGCCGGGCAGGAGTCTAATCCTTTTCTATGACAGTCCTCATGATTACCTCCCACCTGGTTACACAGGTTCCTATATTGGGATGAGACCAAAGCGCCTGGGAAAACTCAGACAAAGGCAGGGAGAAGGGAAACAAGCCATTTGCACACCAGAGGATTCTGACTTACATCTGAAAGTCAAGGACATAGCTTTAAAAATATTTACTGAATTCTGTTTACAGTTGATAGTTTACGAACCTGAGCATGTGTTCCTAGGTCATATTTTTTCCCCCTCGTCTCTTTATCTTTTACCCCTTGAATTTCTCCAGACAACGTGATTTGTGTTTTAATAGCAATTTTTTTTTCGAGGAAAGTTAGTAGAGCTATGTATCAGACCCACCCAACAAGGCTATTATTGTATATTTTCAATTTTAGCCCTGAAGAAACAACTATACCAGGGTGATTGTTTTGTACATATTACACAGAAAACAGTATATCACCAACCATATCTATAAAAAGTTGTTATCTATTTCTAATATTGATCTTTGATAATATTGATGTTGAGCTAATAATTAAAGTA
>NW_020769355.1:6053353-6084518 GCF_900518735.1 Pseudonaja textilis
ACACTAGCCTGGCTATTTTGGAGCCAGTTCACCGAACTCAACAAAAAATTAGGTATCAGTTCTGCTGAACCGGTGCAAACCAGCTGAATCCCACCACTGCTGTTGGTCAGACGATGTTCTAAAAGTGAGAGGATAGTGAAGCTACACAGTTTAACAAATCAGTTTGCTTAACTTGCTCTGCACGCACAATGTTAGCACGCTAGGATTTGACAGAAGACGAAAAGAGAATGGTTTTGCTCCTTTTTTATTGATTTGATTTCCCCAAAACACTTTTCCCCCCTTTCATCTCTGCTTTCTTCTTCCACCCCCTCCTCTGTATTTAATGTGGTTTAATGTGGAACGCTGTCAAATGGATAAGGAAATTCTGGTTGAAAATTTAAATGGATGCTTCCCGGGAGGTTTGAGAAGAGAAACATTATTTTGTTACACCTTACAGCTTGTGTCAGCAGAGCATATAGTTAAGTCACCTAAGATTATAACAAGGGGAGATGATATATTAAGCAATTACAGTAATAGCAACCTTGTTAAGAATGAGCTACCCGATATGGGATAGAAGCAATAACAGTGCACACTCAGATGCAAGTGCAGACTTGAATTGTTCCAGGAGAAAGCACCTGCAATTTACCCACAGGATTAACTCATGGATTCCCAAGAGATGTTCCATGAGTGTGTTTTCTAATTCCCTCTGCCTAATTCGGAACAGTTAAAATAGGCAAAAAAAGATAAACGCTACCAGTTTCCCAGTATGTATGTAAGAGAAAGGCAGCTGGCGGGCTTGCAAACTACATTTTTCTGATCCTGGGAGACCTCTCTTACCTTACCACTAAAAGTTAGTGGTATACATTTTTACCTGTTTGAAGTGGGAAATTCATGCACACAGTAATATCTACTGTAAAATAGGCTACTTAATTCATTAATTGATTGATAGGCTTTGTAAGGGGGGCGGGGCAAGAAATTCTTCACTAGCACCTCAAATCTGGGAAGTATGATGAGGTCCTTCCCTCTCCGCATCATAGTTTTGCTCACCTTGACCATCCCTTCCACCCAAATGTTAAGCATGGGCTCCAATTAGTGTAAAGCTGCCCTCTTTCAAAGTACAGTTCCTTCCTTCCTTCCTTCCTTCCTTCCTTCCTTCCTTCCTTCCTTCCTTCCTTCCTTCCTTCCTTCCTTCCTTCCAGATTAGTATTTAAGATAGTTTACTTAAAAACACTGAAAAAAAACATTAATTCAATTTACATTGACTAATATTCCAGAGCCTAATTAAAGAAATGGGTCTTTATAGATTTTCTGAACACTGAAAGAACAGGGGCCAAAAGCAATTTCGGAGCAAATGGTGTTCCTTAATGTAGAAGCATGGCCATCCCATTGGAATTGTTTTGTTCTTTAATCATCGAGCCCTTTTCATATTAGAAGGATGGTAAGATAAGCTGCATTGAAACAGCTCAATTTACAATTTGATATTCTTTATCCAAGCAGCATCAAACATATTATGGCTTATTTTAATCCTGCCCTTTACACAAAAAAGAATGGTTGATATGTAACAAAAATGATAATAAATGCATAAAAAAACTTAAAACAGCAAAAAATGAAGGGAGCTGATAAAATTTGATGACATAAAAAATTAAAGCCAACTTCTTTTGGTTACGAAGGCCCTGAAAAAGGTTTAAATTTTAAAAAAAAAAGCCTCTTGGCATAATTAGACCTAGTCCTGGAAGCAAAGATTCATAACTCTATTTAACAGATGAGGAGGAAGGAGGGTCACCAAAATACACATTTTGAGGTAAGCAGTGTAATACCTATAATCCCCCGGAGATGGGGGTTATCTGACTTTGCAGCCTTACCTTCAATATCCAAGTACCTCCACTGGTAGGATGAAAGGATAGGAATCCCGAAAGCATTTCAAGGAGAGATTCAACCCAGAAATAAGGAGAAATTTTCTGTCAGTGGGATCAACCAATGGGACAGAAGTTTCCTTCCGAAGTCATGGGTACTTCATCACTGGAAGCTTTCAAGAAGAGACTGGACTGCCATCTCTCAGAAATGCTACAGTAGGGTCTCCTGCTTGGAGTAGATGGGGCTTGGACTGGACTAGATCAGGGGGGTGTCAAATTCACGCCGTCACGGTGTCATCACGTGACGTATCAGGACTTTTTTCCCCTTCGGGGGCAGCGCCAGCATGTCATACATCCGGGCCGCAAGCTGCGAATTTGACACCCCTGGACTAGGTGATCTACAAGGCCCCTTCCAGCTCTGTTATTCTATTCTATTCAGTTTACATAACAACAGACTAGCTCGCTAATTTGAACAGCAACCAAAGTGAGCTTCTTCCCTCCATCTCTTGTGGCTACACGTCCCTGAGAAGGATTGCGTTGGTGCATGAGGCAATCATGCTCACCCTTTCTTAATTTTAATATTTGGCATCAATTAAAGCTGACTTTTAAAGTGGTTAAAAAGAATCCATAACTACCAAAGATTTGATTACTTACTTATCCAGAAGGCTTTTATTTGAAAACAACAACCATTGCCTCTCTCTCTCTCTCTTTTTTTAAAGGAGACTGTTCCCAGTTGTGAGATGTTTGCACTTTAATATATCCCTTCAAGCAGTATTCTCTAGCAATTTAATTGGTAGGTGACTTGTTTGTCCAAGTAGTGAGGATTTTACTTTTTAGGCAGGGCCTAGCCTGCCTTCTTAAAGGATCAGGATAGCAATCAGGTATGTTGGTAGATCTACTGGGCTGGTGCAACTAATAGGCTATACAGAGGGAGCCTTGCCTCATTTCTCTATTTCTGGGTATAGGCTCAGAGGTGGTTATTCAGCAGGTTCTGACCAGTTCTGGAGAAACGCTAGTGGAAATTTTGAGTCGTTCGGAGAACCGGCAAATGCTGCCTCTGACTGGAGATTTTACAGTATCCTTCCCCTGCCAGGCCCACCAAACCACGCCCACAGAACCGGTAGTAAAAATAAAAATTGAATCCCACCACTAGTTAGGCTGATGTAGCTAGCTCTGAAAACTGCTTAGAAACAGCCCCTGTGAAGCTCAATTTTAAAGTCCTGTTTCTTTCCTTCAAACAGGCCAACATCCATGAACCCTGGGCCGCGTGTAGCATTTCAGAGCCTCAAGAGTTATTCCTTCTGCGGTTCTCCCAAAAGAGGTATTTTTTTAAGGTGATAAAAGAGAGCAATGATTACATATTAGAGGAGGAAACAATCACATTAACTGCACTGAATTAATTTAATTTTAATTAGATTGCCATTTAAATAAATTACATCAACTACAATAATCTCAGGTCTAGATCCACCCACTTCTATGTCCTGCCTACTTTGTAAGTGTGTGTTCCTCCTTTCATGACACCCCCCAAATCGAGCGCCGCCCTTGGCTTTACTCCTGCTTTTAAATCCTAGAGGTGGCTTAGGAAGAAAACAAGCAAGCAGCGTGTGCAAAATGAGCTTATTTGCTGATGGTGTTTTATTAAATGCATACGATGTTCTTATTACATGCCCACGTATACAATCAGGAAAAGAACTTGTTTTAAATCAGAATCTTGTTCTCTTGAGGATCAGGCAAAGTATGCCTTGCTTGCTTTTTCTCTGTTTCATTGCCCATTGTCCAGACTGGCAATCCAAGACAACCAGATCCTTTAGAGCAGGGGGCCTTCAAACTTGGACAGCTTTAAGACTTGTGGAATTCAGCTCCCAGAATTCCTCCTCCAGTCACGTTAGCTCAGGAATTCTGAGAGCTGAAGTCTACAAGTCTTAAACTTGCCAAGTTTGAAGACCCTTGCTTTAGAGTTTGGGTCATAAATGGGCACATTGTGTAAGTCTTCTTTGGAATCAGATCCACAGAATAAAGACTACTAGGAGGAAATGATGCCAAGTGCAAGTCGGTTTCCCTTTGCAATAGAAAAAGCTTAAAGTAATTAATTCTAATTAGCAAAACTGGAACAAGGGACACATTAAAACATGGTGTTTGAATATTCATGGACTAAAAATCTCAAAGCTTGCATCAGGGATTGAATGGTCAACAGATAGTCACCCTTTTACAGATTTACATTCTGTCTGTTTCATTTTGATGAATGGGCTTAAGAAATATGAAATTGTGTTGGCCCATTTTTTGGTCATATTTGTTACTAAATGCACCAACGCTGAATATTCATTTGCTATCCTGACCTACATACCATAGTGGTTATGTCAGCATTTCACTTGCATCCATGAGGGCAGACAGGTTATACCGGAAATACGGTGTGTTTTTCCATGAAGCACATACATTAGTGACGAATGACCTTCCAGTTTTCAACAACCCATAAAAATAACATCTGCAATAATTGCAGAAATGCACATCTTCGGCCAGTGGTTGGCGTTAACGTAAATATAATAGGCTTAAATGTAATGTTAAGTCTCCATTAGCCACAAATGTACTTCTAAAAGGAAAGGAAAAAGCAAAATCGTCACATCATTCTGCTTTCCATCACTGGCACATTGCTAAGATTCTCTCAGCTAAAGAATCACAGATACTCCTTCCATGGTTTGTTAATTGAACAGATTGGAAACGTAAGAATCTTCCTCCTTTTTTGCTCCTGAATATGCTTCCTGGCCTGTTTTGGAGAGACAAACCCGAAATACTGATTTGCACATAATAGGTAAGGATAATTATAATGACACTATAATTTGATCCTATATGAAGTAATAAACCTCATAGAATTATAGAATTATAACCATGGATTGCCACTGGTCAGGATCCAAGGAGCACTGAATCCGCTGCATTTTCACACAGAATCTGAAGATCATCACAGGGAAAGACCAGCCTGCCCCTAGTGCTGTTTTAATTATTTGGAGACCATGTTCTCTAAACAGCCATTCGCCTGATGATGGCAACATTAACTGGAGTGATAAATGCTTCCCTCTATTGCTAGGGCCTAAAAACGTCCAGCCAGCGGTGTATTAACCATTAAGTAGACTTAGCACGTGCTTAGGGCACCAAACCCAAAGGGGGCACCACAAAGGTGAGAATAGGGCTTCGATTGTACAGTATGTACAAAGGCTGGGAGGCACCAAGATTTGTCAGTGCTTAGGGCACCAGTGAACATTAATCGGCCACTGCTTCCAGCTCAGAGGTGGGTATTCAGCAGGTTCTGACCAGTTCTGGAGAACCAATAGTGGAAATTTTGAGTAGTTCGGAGAACCGGCAAATCCCACCTCTGACTGGAGACTTTATAGTATCCTTCCCCTGCCACGGCCACCAAGCCACGCCTACAGAACCAGTAATAAAAAAAAAAAGAGTCCCACCACTGTATCCAGCTCCAAATCAGCAGCTTCAAATCAGCTCTGGACTTTAAATGATCTTGGCTCAATATGAAAGCGGAGTCAGCATTTTTGGGGGCTTCATGCTGGTTTATCATAGCTAGAACAAAGCTGGCCTTGTTAACTGTTATGTCTGTGGAACTGGTTGGAGTTCCCAACCAGGTCCGCTGTTTGAGCGGGAGCACCAGCCGCTCCCATTGGTTGGCTCTGTTTGACAGTCGGCTATATAAGCCGGCTGTCGAGCAGAGCCAGCCCCGTTGTCGCCCGCTAGTCTGCAAGTTAGCAAGCAGACGCGACAACCCTTTATTCTTAGCAATAAAGCCTTGTTAGTTGTACGCTCTGGTCTCATGCCTCTTCCTTACCATCGCTCTACAACACTGGCGACGAGGATGGGATGGTCGAAGGCTAACCAGACGCGTTTATTCAACGAGCTGTAAGTCACAGAGAGTGAAGCCACGGGCGCTGTAGCCACAGCCACCCACGCTCACAAAGAGCGCGAAATTCAAACCGATATTGCTTGAGCTGATTCACTGAAGCGAGCCATAGGCACCGTAGCCGAGGCCGCCAACGCTCGCCAAGAGCGCGAAATTCAAAAAGAGCTATGCAGCCCAGAGAGGAAGCTGCGGCCGCGTTCTTTTAAGAGCGCAGATTCAAATAACAACTGAAAAAGACGAACCTGTTTTTTCTCCACGATGAGTGCTAATCCAGCATTCCCACCATTCAAACCAAACGAGGAAACATGGGACTCCTACAAAAATCGATTCAGTCATTTTCTCGACGCCATCGGTTTAGCCGACGCTGCGGAGCATAGGAAGAAGTCCTATTTCCTGAGTTACTGCGGAGCCGCCGTCTTCGACACCGCCACGGCATTAGTCATACCCCGCGCCATCAGAAGCGTCCCATGGGACGAGCTACAAGAAATACTTTACAATCACTATTCGCCCAAGCCGTCCCAGATAGCCAGAAGGTATGCCTTCAGAGTCAGGAAACAGGCAGAGGGGGAGTCGATCAACGAATACATGGCCGCCGTGAGAACAGCTGCCTTACAGTGTGATTTCAAAGAATATTTGGAAGACATGCTGTTGGACCAGATCGTCTGTGGGGTGAGAGACCTGAGACTCCAAAGGCGTTTGCTGGCAAAAAAGGACTTGAATCTAGCCTTAGCCATGGAGGAAGCCCTGGCTGCTGAGCTCTCTGCCCAGTCATCAGCTGAGATTCAGGGCACTCAATCCAAACCCAGCACGCCAACTGTCCATTCGGAAGAAGTAATCAGCGAAGAAGACCCCACAGACACATCTGACATTAACCGCCTTAAACATCAGAAGCCTTCACAGGTAGGAGCGGGGCAGAGAAACAGTTTCACCCCCAAACAACCTCCCTTGTGCCTAACCTGTGGAGGCTCCCACTCTAGGGCATCCTGCAGGTTCAGAAACGCCACCTGCCTGAACTGCCAAAAGAAGGGTCATCTCGCTAGAGTCTGCCAAGCAGGGCGATCTTTACCTCAAAGACCTCCACCACCTTCTAATTCCCAAAGGCAAGTGGAGGACTGCTATACCTGCTACCACGCTAACCATACTTCCCAAACCCCTGATAAAATTAAAATTTCTGTTTTCCTAGAAGGTAAACCCTGCAGGATGGAGGTGGACACGGGATCCGTGCTCTCAATCATCTCCTGGGATACCCTGAAGAAGATCCAGCCCAGACTGTCAAGGAAACAGCTACAAAGATGCCACCTGACACTGCGAGACTACCAGGGCAAGAACATTCCTGTCCTCGGGAAAGGCAAGTTCCTTGTTCAATTCCAAGCCTTTAAAGGCCATTTGCCTCTAGTGGTTGTTAATGGTACCCTCCCTAGTCTGTTGGGACTTGATTGGTTTCATTCTCTCGGCCTTAGTGTAACCAGGATCCATGCTGTCTCAACTTCTGATGTAGATACACTATTTTCTGATTTTTCCGATGTATTTAGCAATGAGCTGGGTTGTTATTCTGGCACCCCCATATCATTCTCAGTAGACCCCCAGGCAATCCCTCTTCGCTTAAAGCCACGCAGGGTGCCTTTTGCCATCCGTCCCAAATTGGACGCTGAACTAGACAAACTACTAAAGCAAGGGCTGCTAGAACCTACTGATTTCGCTAAATGGGAGACCCCCATAGTCACCCCACTCAAGAAAGATGGCAGTTTGAGAATCTGCGCGGATTATAAAACCACACTCAACCGTTATCTACAAGTCAGCGCATACCCTGTCCCCGTTATTCAGCATCTGTTACACACTTTCGAACCCGGCACCATTTTCGCCAAGTTAGACATGTCCCAGGCATACCAACAGTTCCCTGTCGATGAGCAGACAGCGGAATTACAAACCATAGTCACGCACAGGGGGGCGTTCAAATGTAAACGCCTCCAATTCGGGGTCAGCGTTGCCCCAGGCATATTCCAGTCACTCATGGAGAGGATTCTCCAGGGTCTCCCAGGAGTTGTCCCCTATTTCGATGACATCTTAGTCTCAGCCACTAACCGGCCCCAGCTCATTCAGAGAGTCAGGACAGTGCTAGAGAAGTTTAGGCAGCATGGCCTCAAACTTAAGAGGGAGAAGTGCGCCATCGCCACTAGGCAGGTGGACTTTCTGGGTTATAGAATAGACGCCTCCGGCATCCACCCAATTGAGTCTAAGGTGAAGGCCATCCATGAGGCACCTACACCCACCAACAAGACTGAACTTCAAGCCTTTCTGGGGCTCCTGAACTTTTACGCCTCATTCCTCCCGCACAAGGCATCTGTCGCTGAACCATTGCATAGACTGCTAGATAAAGACTCACCATGGCACTGGGGACCCAAAGAAGCCCATGCTTTCAAGTCAGTCAAATCCTTACTCACATCAGAAGCGGTTCTAGTTCAGTTCGATCAACGCCTTCCCCTGGTCCTGGCTGCTGATGCATCCCCTTTTGGGATTGGGGCTGTCCTGAGCCACAGACTCCCCAACGGTTCCGAGGCACCAATTGCTTTCTTTTCTAGGACCTTGTCCCCTACAGAGAGGAACTACAGCCAAATCGATAAAGAGGCCCTGGCTGCGGTGGCTGCAGTTAAAAAGTTCCACGAATTCTTGTTTGGCCACCACTTTGAGTTAGTTACTGACCACAAACCCCTTTTAGGACTTTTGTCTGGAGATAAGCAAACCCCGCAGGTACTTTCACCCAGAATGACCAGATGGACCTTGTTCCTGGCCGCTTACTCATTCAAGTTGGTGCATCGTCCTGGCAAGAACTTGAGTCACGCTGATGCCCTTAGTCGCTGCCCCCTGCCAGTCCCAGTCGAGGACCCAGCGCCTATCCACGCCATTTTTGAGGTCAACGAACTCAAGCTTCCAGTGACAGCCGAGGACATTGCGGCGCACTCAAAAAAGGACAAAACTATCGCCCAGGTTCTGGACTGGGTGGGAAGGGGGTGGCCGGAAACTCAATGCACAGCTGACTTTGTTCCCTTTAAAACCCGCCAGCAGGAACTGTCGAGGTTACAAGGTTGTCTATTGTGGGGTACAAGAGTGGTCATCCCAGCCTCCCTTCGAGTGCCCATCCTGAAGGTGCTTCACGAGGGTCATCCGGGCATCGTAAGAATGAAGGCCTTGGCCCGCAGCTACGTCTGGTGGCCCGGCATGGACGCCCAAATCGCCAACTGGGTAAGCTCTTGCCAACCTTGCCAAGAAACCAGGGCTGCCCCACCAGCTGCCACGCCCACCAGATGGGAGAGTGCAAGTGCCCCGTGGTCTCGCCTGCACATCGACCTGGCTGGGCCTGTGCATGGCAGGACTTTCTTGGTGGTCGTGGATTCATATTCCAAGTGGATTGATGTGACCTTACTTCCCACAACCACCACACAGGCGATAGTTAAAGCCCTAACTCGTTTATTTGTCACCCACGGGCTTCCAGACACGCTGGTTTCAGACAATGGCCCGCAGTTCACATCGTGTGAATTCAGCATGTACACTGCTAACTTGGGCATCAGACGCGTCCTTACAGCACCATTCCATCCCGCTAGCAACGGGATGGCAGAGAGGGCAGTTAGGTCAGCCAAGGAGGCACTCGCCAGGTTTGGCCAGGAGGACTGGCACTCTAAACTGTCTCGTTTCCTACTCAGCCAACACACAACGCCCTGCACCACCACTAACAAATCTCCTGCCGAACTCCTAATGGGGAGACGCCTTAGAACCACCCTGGACAGGCTACACCCCCACTACTGCCCAGACACCCCTTTAGGGTCCGACAGTCTGGTCAGAGACTTCGCCCCGCAAGACCTGGTGTACGCCAGGAACTATGCGGGGGAACCGTTGTGGGTGCCAGGACAAGTCGTATCAGTCACGGGTCCTAGGTCCTACAGGATCCTCCTGGAAGATGGACGTTTGTGGCGGAGACACGTGGATCAACTCAGAAGGCGGTGGGAAAGCGCGACTGTTACCAACCCGTACCAACCTGCCAGCGCCAACGTCGCCTCACCAGTGCCTGATGCGGATCCCCTGCGGAACCTGGTCTTCCCTGACGAGCGAGAGGGCTGGCTGGAGAACCCGAGCTTCCAGCCAGAGTCACCGATCCAGCCACGGAGCGATCCAGTTTGCCAACCGGACCTCGAGACTCGGCCGGGCCAGCCTGAGCAAGGGGTTTCACCAGCGCCACAGGACACTACGCCGGGGCTAGCCCACACCCCGACGACCGCCGAGGCACGTCCCGGGGACCAGGAGTTGTCACCAGCCAACAGCTCACCCGAACTGCGGCGTTCTGGTCGCCAGCGCAAACAACCCACTTACCTACAGGACTACGCATGTTCCCAGCTGGGGGAAAGGAGTGTTATGTCTGTGGAACTGGTTGGAGTTCCCAACCAGGTCCGCTGTTTGAGCGGGAGCACCAGCCGCTCCCATTGGTTGGCTCCGTTTGACAGTCGGCTATATAAGCCGGCTGTCGAGCAGAGCCAGCCCGTTGTCGCCCGCTAGTCTGCAAGTTAGCAAGCAGACGCGACAACCCTTTATTTTTAGCAATAAAGCCTTGTTAGTTGTACGCTCTGATCTCATGCCTCTTCCTTACCATCGCTCTACAACATTAACAGAACTGTGGGTGGTCCATTTTTGCATGGGTAGGGACTCCTGAACCACTCCCCACCTTCTGGCTCCCAGCCTCAAGTCAGCTATGTCATTTCAAGGCAGTCATTCAAGAAAACTGACACTTTGCATGCCTGGCCCCCAGCCAGATTCTTATTAATTAATTTCACTCTGCTGACTTTCTCTGGACTATTGTGCACAGAGGAAAACTTGCAAGGATCTGAAAACTGTCAGAACAGTTAAAATCAACCCTGAATATATTTTAAAGTAGAATTTCTGAAGAAATTCTTTTTATGATTTTCTCTCCCGCATGATCTAGCAGCTTGAAAGCACAGTTAGGAATATTGCTTGCTCTCCTTATAATTCTTCAGTAATTCCTGGTTGATTAATTATTTGTCTTTACCTGTTGTGTCTCTTTTAAAATGCTTCTTCTGCTGAGATCCATAAGGGACCCATGCTATCCAAACCTCATGACCTTATTGTAAAATGTTTTGTTCCTCAGCAACACCCATTTTTCCCTCCAAAGCAAACAAGTTCAAAAAAACAATTTTAAATCTAGTAAACCTAATCTTCCTCTTTCCTTTGTATCACGAAACACTTTAATATGTGGGGCGTTTCCCCTTGAAATACAAATTTTGATCTATCTTTTTGGCATTGCTTGAATGGTATATGGTCATATTAGGTACGTCTAAAACAAAAACATTCTAGGAAAAGCATTTTTTTTCATAGAAATTTTCCCCAACAGTTACAGTTCTAATTTCTTCCATCTTAACATAACCTTCTTAATTTCATTCGACATCTTAGCATAATGATCGAGAAATCACATAAAGTTCACATTTGTCACAATGGCCAAATATTTTACCATTTCCTCAATTTTAAAACCAATTATCTCTATCAGTTCTATTTGGTCTTCTATTTTCATATTTTTGTTAACATCTTCTGATTATTAATCTTAAAACCTGCTAGTGTACCAAAGTCCTTCAATCATCATCATCATCTCCTTTTTATGACCCCATAATCTCTTGCAGGGAGGAGTCTGAGCAACTGGAGCAGAGTGTTTACTGGCCGGATGCCCTTCCTGTCACCAATGCGGAATTTTATTCAGCAGGTAAATTCTCATTGTGCCCAGAGACAAATATCTGCCTCTACCTAAGATCAAACTTGAATGTCCCCATTCATGTTTCTACTCTTTCTCATACGGTGCTTCCCAAACCTGGGTAAGTTTCCCAAGTTTGGGCAAAAGTGGTTTATTTTGTTGAATAGCAACACCCGAATCCATTACCCAGTCGCAACAAGGACCTTTAAGTGGACTTCGAGTGTTTTGCCTAGATTGGGTAAAATGCATTTTCTCATAAGCACTTTTGGAAGAAAGGAAGAAAAAGTTTGGGAAACACTACTCTAAGAGATCCTCCACAACTATCACCATCATCTGCAGAAGCCCTTAAGTCAGGGGTCCCCAAAGTTGGCAACTTTAAGACTTGTGGACTTCAACTCCCAGAATTCTCCAGCCAGCTATGCTCTTAAAGTCTTAAAGTTGCCAAGTTTGGAGACCTCTGCCTTAAGTTATAAGTTTCTTTTTTAAATCTTAACTCCCACGAGTCCTTCATCATGTCTTATGTCTCTATTCAGTACCTCAAGGACTAAAGTGAGACAGCAGGCATCCTTGTCTTGTCCCTTTTTGAATCGCACAAGGTTTTGTTAATTTTCCATTAACAATTATTTGTCCTTTCTGTGAGATATTAATCGTACCCACTTAATACAATTAACTCCAAGGCTCATACATTCCAAAACTCTAATCAAGAAAATTATCAAAGACCTTCCACTGCATCTAAAGAGACCAATACAGCTTGTTTTTCAAGTGTTGCTCTAAACACCCCGGAAATACCATTTGTAATATTATCTTGCAATTGTCTTTTAGGTTAAAAAAAAATCCATTTTGGTCTTCATGAATAAAGTCCTTAATTTTTTCCCCAATTTTTTTAACCAAAACGATTGTAAACAACTTATGGTCATTATTCAAGATACTGGTTGGTAATTTATTGTTAAAGTCAGGTTCTGGCCTTCTTTAGGTTTTTAATGCTATATTAATTTCTTTCTAGCTTTTAGAAATGTTTCTGTCCTCTAAAATAATATTTATCACTTGTTGTAAAGGTTGTAAAGGTTCATCCCTCAAAGCATTTCTAATAGAAGGCTGGCAGCCATCTGGACCAGGTGCCTTTCCTGTTCTAGTCTTTTTAATAGCTCCACAAAGTTCCCTTATTGTTATAAGCCAATTCAAAATGTGTCTTTGATTCTCTATCACCTTTGGTAGACTCTGTGTAAATACAGGTGAAACTCGAAAAATTAGACTATCGTGCAAAAGTTCACTTATTTCAGTAATGCAACTTTAAAGGTGAAACTAATATATGAGATAGACTCATTACATGTAAAGCAAGAGAGTTCAAGACATGATGTGTCATAATTGTGATGATTATGGTTTACAGCTCATGAAAACCCCAAATCCACAATCACAGAAAATTAGAATATTGTGAAAAGGTTCAATATTCTAGGCTCAAAGTGTCCCACTCTAATCAGCTAATTAAGTCATAACACCTGCAAGGGGTTCCTGAGCCTTTAAATGGTCTCTCAGTCTGGCTCAGTAGGACTCACAATCATGGGAAAGACTGCTGACCTGACAGTTGTGCAGAAAACCATCATTGACACCCTCCATAAGGAGGGAAAGCCTCAAAAGGTAATTGCAAACGAAGTTGGATGTTCCCAAAGTGCTGTATCAAAGCACATGAATAGAAAGTTATGTGGAAGGGAAAAGTGTGGAAGAAAAAGGTGCACAAACAGCAGGGATGACCGCAGCCTGGAGAGGATTGTCAGGAAAAGGCCATTCAAAAGTGTTGGGGACTTTCACAAGGAGTGGACTGAGGCTGGAGTCAGTGCATCAAGAGCCACCACACACAGACGGATCCTGGACATGGGCTTCAAATGTCATATTCCTTTTGTCAAGCCGCTCCTGAACAACAAACAACGTCAGAAGCGTCTTACCTGGGCTAAAGAAAAACAGAACTGGTCTCTTGCTCAGTGGTCCAAAGTTCTCTTTTCTGGTGAGAGCAACTTTTGCATCTCATTTGGAGACCAAGGACCCAGAGTCTGGAGGAAGAAGGGAGAGGCACACACTGCAAGATGCTTGAAGTCCAGTGTGAAGTTTCCACAGTCTGTGTTGATTTGGGGAGCCATGTCATCTGCTGGTGTTGGTCCACTGTGCTTCATTAAGTCCAGGGTCAACGCAGCCGTCTACCAGGAGATTTTGGAGCACTTCATGCTTCCTTCTGCAGACGAGCTTTATGGGGATGCTGACTTCATTTTCCAGCAGGACTTGGCACCTGCCCACACTGCCAAAAGCACCAAAACCTGGTTCAATGACCGTGGGATTACTGTGCTTGATTGGCCAGCAAACTCGCCTGACCTGAACCCCATAGAGAATCTATGGAGCATTTCCAAGAGAAAGATGAGAGACATGAGACCGAACCATGCAGAAGAGCTGAAGGCCGCTATTGAAGCATCCTGGTCTTCCCTAACACCTCAGCAGTGCCACAGGCTGATAGCTTCTATGCCACACCGCATTGAGGCAGTAATTGCTGCAAAAGGGGCCCAAACCAAGTACTGAGTACACATGCATGCTTATATGTTTCAGAGGTCCGATATTGTTCTATGAACTATCCTTGTTTTATTGATTGCATGTAATATTCTAATTTTCTGAGATTGTGGATTTAGGGTTTTCATGAGCTGTAAGCCATAATCATCACAATTATGACAAATCACAGCTTGAACTATCTTGCTTTGCATGTAATGAGTCTATCTCATATATTAGTTTCACCTTTTAAGTTGCATTACTGAAATAAATGAACTTTTGAAATAAATGAACGATATTCTAATTTTTTGAGTTTCATCTGTATTCATTCACTTATTCCAAGGGAAATTCCTTGACCCTTTATATAAAATAGAATAATACTGGTGAAAACACTTTTTGCATGATCAGTTATTACATTATTTCTTTCTTGCAACTTTAACATCACTTTCTTTTCTCTTTCTTTTCACTATTTATATGCCTACTATTTGCCCAGTTTATTTGCAAATTCAAAATTTCTTTGTTTTGCATAAATCATCTTTATTTCCATTTCTTTACAGTTAACTCAAATAATTGCCTCTGCAGAAGTTTAATTTGATGGGTAACGGTTGTCCACTCTGGGGATTTATAAGTTCTTCCTTTTTAAAAAATCATCCATAGTCACTTGTCTTTTCTCTTGCTTTTTTGTAAATATCACTGTCATGCTGTCTAAAATATCCTCTCTGTAAAAAGGTTTGGTTGCACTTTCAAATGCTGTTATGTGCAACATGGTGATTAAAAAAAGAAAACCCATCATAGCAACGTGGATGCTTATGAGTTGTAGGTAAGACACCATTTTTTTTAAGAGTTCAGGATGATCCAATGATCAATTTTAACTACTTTCTAGTAGTTAACTACTTTTAACTACTTTTCTCTTAGACAGCAACATGGCCTCCTATTATTTTCCCAAACAGTTCTGTGAAGTGTTTGATTAAGCAAAAATTACTGGTGTCAAAGTCAAGAGTCTGAGCTTCTGTGCCTGAGGAAGGATTAGAAATTACAGTAGAATCCCAGGTCGTGTCTCTAATCTGTTACATGACTATGGTCGCAATGCGATTTGGTAGTGACTGGAAGGACGACGGTCTGCGTATGTGCGGACAAACAAAAAAAAGAAAACCCAAAAATTGGCACCAAAGGGGAAATCACCGCGGCAGGGAAAATTGCTATGGCAATTTTCAGGTTTGCTTGGTCGCCACCCAAAGATCTGTTCATGACCAGAAGCAAAACAGAAACAAACATTATGATTGTCACCCGATTTGGTCGCAGACAGAAGCGTTCACTAACCGAGGTTCCACTGTATGTCTCCCTAGTGCCAGTCTAGTCACAACAATTGTGGGGTGTGATATATACCACCATATAGTACCACACTGTTCCTGTTCAAGTGCGAGAAACACTGAGAGGCTTCCCCTGATCTCAGCAGGTTCTCAGCATTTGCGGGGATTGAAAAAAAACGCAAGCTAATTTGAAAGTACAGCAGTCCTTGACTTATGATTGGTTGCTTGCCAGTCGTTTGAAGCTCCAATGGATTGCCCCAAAGGTATTTATGACCTGATTCAAAAGTTCGGATGGCTGTGGCTCCACCCCCAGAGTCACATGACCACATGTCAAGCCCTTAGCAACCAGGCCTCATTTACGGTGGTTTGCAGCATCCCAGAGTTACGTGACCGTGTTTTATGATGTTTTTGCTGAAAACGGGCGCCAACCTCTTGGTTTCAGCAAAACTGCCCCATAGTGAACAATAGGTTCGCTTAATGACTGCAGCATTCACTCTATTGACACAAAAAGTCACAAAAATGGGTCTGGTCACATACCCACTTTACAACTCTCACAACTTACGGCCATAATGGCTAGGCTCCATCATGGTCATAGGTCGAGGGACTAACACCTTGAAGGAGCTGGAAATTGAAATTGCCAGTTTGTTGGAATTTATCCAAGTTCACTTAGGTCAGTTCTACTATTTGAGCCAGAATGGATTACCGGCCTGGGTCCAGCCAGATACTCTTGTGTCACTGATGCACCAATGTGTACTGGCATTGTTGCATTGCTCTCTCAGCACTGCTTCCCCCCACTGCTGCTCTCCTCTTTTTAGGGTTTCGTTCTTTCACTGGAGGGTAAAACTTTGTTCTTTCTTTCGTTCTCTCTTTCGAAGCGAGCTTTTGGTGGAGCTACGTAATATTTTGGCACTCGATCAAGAACTTGCAAGGTTTCAGCATTCTTGCATGAAATCTTGCAAGATTCGAGTACTTCGGAGCCTTCAGGCACCCGAGCGCTAACTCCTGTTCTAGTTGCGTTAAGCCTCGAGGGGAAAAAAGAAACAGCTAAGATGAAACCACATCACAGATGTTAGGAGAAACCAGGCTTCTACAAAGATCTGCATTTACTTTGATTAATGACCAAAGCTCTCACCAGCATTTAAGAATTATGCTTCAGAAAACAAGTAAACAAACAGAATAAATAAATGGTGGTTTTCAGTGTGGCGTGTTTCAAATCACTTGTTCTCAAAATGCTTGGGCAGAATTGCCATCTGGTATCATCGAACCACAGCCAAGGAAGGCAAGCGGATGTTTGGCAAGGATGAATAAAAATGGCTACCTCCTTCCCAGCAGCCCAGGAGTAGCAAGGAGTCAAAGCTTGCAGAGGCAGCTTAGGTGTGGAATGCTTGATATAAGCTTAGCTAGACATTCTGGCATGCAAGTAGCTTAATGGGGATCGCCAGCTTCTAAGGAGAAGTCATCAACGTTTCCCCTGTGTAATACTATCCAAATACCACCTTCACATGAGAGAGAGAGAGAGAGAGAGCTCATGAAAGCTCCAGAGTCTTTTGGAAAAGGTGCGGAAAGGAAGAAAAGCCAAATAAATAAATAAATGACATTGGCAAGAGACCAGAATGTGCTCTGTTGAAATGGAGTTTTAGGTAGCTCAGGGGAACACAAAATCAAACATTGGAGAGAGGGAGGAATGGATGGACATCAGAGGTGGTATTCAGCAGGTTCTGACCAGTTCTGGAGAACTGGTAGCGAAAATTTTGAGTAGTTCACAGAAGCGGCAAATACCGCCTCTGACTGGCCCCGCCCCCATCTAGTCTCTGCCTCCCGAGTCCCAGCTGGTCGACTGGGTCTTCTTTGGTTGCCCTGCATAGGAGAATGGAGCTGGAAAGCAGGTTAGTGGAGTGGGGAGGGAATGGGGATTTTGCAGTAACCTTCCCCCAGGAGTGGGGAGGGAATTTTTGCAATATCCTTTCCCTGCCACGCCCACCAAGCCACACCCACAGAACCGGTAGTAAAAAAATTTGAATCCCACCACTGATGGACATGTTTTCTGGATAAGCCCGAGTGGCTGGCTGGCTGGAGCATTGAGGAGCAACGCATATACCCAATGATATTTTGTTGTAGGCCCAGTTTATGATTGCTTTGGAAAAAGAATGGAACAAGCTTTTCTAAACTCCACCCTCTCTTCAATCTAGAATTTGGGCCATCCACTGAAAGTGACAAACACAAGTTCTCAAAGTAGACACCAGACAAACCTCCTTCAAATAACTTATAGAATTAATTAACCAATACGATGTCCAAAAGCTGTGACAGTGGCTTCTTAGTGGGTTGAAATTCTCCTTCATGGGTCCTTTTGTCCATTTTACTTGTGCAAATGGTTAAATATAGCTTTCACATATGGCAGATAATTGCCTTCTCAATATAGATATACCAATAGTGATGTACCAAGGTCATTTTAGAATCTGAATAATAAATATAGTAAAGTGGGAAATACTTTCTTCAAATTGTTTTATGATCCCTCTTATCTCTTTAAATAATATTACATATTTCCTTCTTTGTGGTATATCTACAGAGTGTGGGGAGGAGGGTCCCTGCTAGCTGAGCCTAGATATCTGACAGGCGTCATGTGAGGAAATCCAGGTGCAATATCTAGATAGCCATTGCTTTGCATATCATACTTGTGAGCTTCTGTTGATAAAAAAGAGAGAGAGAGAGAGAGAATCTGCTCTGATTTTTTCATTCCCCTGAGCAATTAAAGCAGGACTTCGTTCTACTTATTCCCAGCTGAGATTGAATTGACAATTTATCTATTACTCATGTTCATCATGATCCACCAAGTCATCTATGTATTCTACAAGCATACTAGAGCCGCCATGTACATATTCCCATCTAGTCTGTGTATTCTGCATATCAAGAAAGAGAAGAAACTAAATGGGATGGAGAGAAAGAAGTCTTCCCTTGTGGAATTTAAAAGCAGGCATGAAGACATACAATGGATATTGCTGAGGAACACACTAAGATATGTTATGTCTAAAATTAATTAAATATTGCAATTTCATTCCTCCCCCGCCTTCTTGCTTCTCTGAAGTGGGAATCCGTTTTTATGACCAATAAAGAACAGTGGTGATAAAAACAGTGAAATAATATCTACTCTGTCATCAGATGATGGTTTTATGATAGCACTAGCACTGACTACTTTGGAAGAGTTGCCTTTAGTGGAGAATATGTTTAGCTCAGGTTGAAATGTTAGTTACAAACTAAGCCAGCTATAACAGCCTTCATCAAAACAGGTAGGACAAGCTACCCCATATCTCCATCCCTGTATTAAAACACAGACAATATTGCCTCGTTTATTGATAATATATTTTCCAAGAAGAAAACCAAACTCAAAACAAACACCAACATCCCAAGAGTTGCCTTTATTTGAGAACTACACTCATCACATCTACCTAGTTTATTTTATGTTAGTTCCCAGGGGGAAAAAAATGTATATTTTTTCCTAACTGAAAGAAGAATATTTAAGGACAGAAACATTTCTCATTTGTACAGTATAACCAGCCATGTATCCACCATTACAGACACATATAATTTTCCAAGTACGGAAGCTAAAAGGGAAGAGCCCAAATTTATCAGTCAGTCTAGGGAAAAACAGCAGCTCCCTATACTTCCTGTACTATCAAAGACTAGGTTGAACATGCACAGATGAAGCAATTGTAAAAGTTGGAAGATAGAAAGCCCAAGTTTTGGTTAAGGCCAATCTAAGTCATTTTCGGCCTAACACATCCCTCTTCCATAGATCCTAAGGAAGAAGAATGATGATGGGGAAATATTTTGTGCTGCACCTGAAGGGAGCAACCCGCTTTACAGAGCAAAAAACTTCACTGGTAACACACATTGCTTTGCTGTTTCTGCTCCTGTATCTCAAGCCAGAGGTCAGGTGCTGCCTTCATCTCCCAGCTGGTGAAGCCCACCTTGGCTTTGCTGGTTGACAATCAGAGGCCACTGTAGACTGTCTCCTCATAGAGAAAAAAGGAGGTATTTTCTTTCTTGGGCCCACTGAGAGAGCAGGTTGCCAGAAAATGGCCAGCACCTGTGCTGCTTTTGTCCTGTCTCTTTAAAGCCTCTCCCCAGGCAGAACAGCGTCATTGGCTATAAAAGCTTTGTGATGGTTTGTGTAGGGGAGACATGAAGGTAAGTGGGGAAGTAAAAGCAGCTTAGAATGTGTAATATTCTCTAGCAGTAGTCACAAGGATTAGTAGTTGGAGTAGCAGTAGTAAGATTAATAGTAGCCACGGGGAAGAGTTGAAAAGAGTGAGTAGAGAGTAATAAGTGTGAGTGTTTGTATGTGTTGTCTAGAGAGCTGTGTTGTTGGCTCTTTTGTGTCTTCACCCCACCAAACTGGGTACAGTTAAAGGAACCCTGCAATAGGTCCAGACTCTTCCTACATACCAGTCATGCCAAAGATAAAAAAACCCATATTTTTTCACTGCGTCATGAGGAGACATTTTCTCTGAGGGGGCAGGTGGTTCAAGTAAAAGCAGGAAAACCATGACCTGCTTCAAAGGCTTGCCCCGGGGCCTGCAAGGCAATGGCTGTGATTCAAGATTAATCAGAGAAAAGTAGCGGAGCGTTTTTTCATTGTGGCTTGTCTGTCGTTTTTTTACACAGAACCAAAAGTTTCCACATTCAAAAGTGAGACAGGGCACCAAAAATGCAATTTCAAAAGGGACACGGTGACAGCATGGTTGTAACTGGGCTTTCCTGGTGCAGATGGTGAAGAGGATTCCCCACGTCACCGGTGTGTATGTGTGTGTACAGGGTTACTCCGTGGGGAAAAAGCAGCATTGGAAGGGAGTTAAAAATGCAGGATGATGATGGATTGCATTTATCCTGGGGGGTGAGGGCTGGAGGAGTGAAATCGCCCCTCCCTTACTGTGATGCAAGGTCTCGGAACATGGGATGACTTCTCCCTTTCCAAAGGTACAGTTAAACACAACATTTTTTGCTTCCTTTATGGAATTGTATGTTTTTAAAATGCTACTTTCCCAATGTGTGTTTTTTTCTAAAAAGTGTTTCATGCCATGCTTTATTGAAACGCGACGATAAACCTTTTTTAGCTACAATGCTTAAGGAATATACAGGGTCTTCAAACTTGACAGCTCTAAGACTTGTGGACTTCAACTCCCAGAATTCCTCCTCCAGTCATGTTAGCTCAGGAATTCTGGGAGTTGAAGTCCACAAAGTCTTCAACTTGCCAAGTTTGAAGACCCTTGGTATAAAGCCTCCACGTTCTAGAATTCTGGCAAAATCTATTATTGGTTACAAACCTGAAGATGCTACCTAAATGTTGAAACTGCTGCTTTGAAGTGGTTTTATTCCCCAACCTTCTTCAATACGGTGCCTTCCAGAAATGTTGGCCAAGATGGGCCTTACAGGGAGATGTGGTCCAATATATTTGGAAGACATATTCTGGAGAAAACATTTATTGTATACACACTTATTTCCAGAAGTAGCTCAAGCTGAATTTTAAATTCTTTAAATTCTTGGAATTTATAACCACATCTGCAGTTCCTTGAAACAATTTAACTTATACACCTATGCAAACTCACACAGAAACAGCCATTGCTACTGCAATTTGACGTTAATATCCGCTATTCAGGGAAGAGCAACAAACTGGGTCCATGCTCTGGAGCAACCATCTCATTGCTCCTAAAGCCCCTGGCTCTCCATAGCAGCTTTCCACCCAGCCCAAGGCCGGGCCTCCTGCCTCTGAGGGATTCCTCAGGGACTCCATTTCTGGGGAGCTCTCAGGAGGTGGGTCGACTTGGCTGGTCAGTCAATAATCGAGGGAAAGTATGGTTGGAATAGACATTGGGTGACAGCAAGAGCAGGTCAAGTGGCAGATTCTTCTCCTCCTTTGGGAGGCAGCTCTGACTTTGCTTGTAGCTCCTGGAGATAAACTTCAAGACAGAAGTGGGGAAATATCTAATCCAGAAGCTAAATTCCATGTCCCACACCTTCACGTTTATTATCCCTGTGCTCTCTAAAATCTTATTTCTCCTATCCCTTCCATTCATCCGGTTGGTCCAAAAGCTCTAGCGTGGATAAATTATTTTGTGTGTGCAAATGTTGTATTCATTTTAAATAGGACGGGGGAGGGAAAAGAGTTGGAAGTTCTAGAGCATTTTTGGGGAATCTCCTGGGAACTATGTGGTAATTTTTTCTTCACCATCTCCTCAATCCTTTGAGGCAGTTTTTCTCTGCGTACACAAGTCTACACCCTCCCTTCACATTCTCATTCTCTCTCTCTCTCTCACACACACACACTCACTCACACACTCACTCACACACACACAAACACACACACACAGACCAAAGCTCCATTAGAATCACAGCTGTCTACAGTGTGCAGCTCTTCCTTTGATTTCGTAGTTGTATAAGATTCTGAGTAGGTGACAAATAAGACTTACACAAGTTTCAACCTAACAGTCACTAGTATGGAGTAATAAGCTATTTGTCATGTTACGACTACAAAAAAAAAGTGGAATGCTAACACAAAAACTAATCCCTATTTTTCTTCTACCTAAGCATTAAAAAAACAAACTGATTTGGACATACTATTTTTAACCTACCTGATGCATTGACATAGTTTATGTGGGTGTGCCTTTAAGCCCTGGCAATTGAATTAACTAGTCCTTGCAGGTTTTGTGCCAAGATATTGAGAAGTGGGTTGCCATTGCCTTCTTCTCAAGGCTGAGGGAGAGGGACTGGCCCAAGGTCACCCAGTTGGCTTCATAGCTCAGATGGAACTAAAACTCTCAGTCTCTCAGTTTCTAGCCTGGTATCTTAACCACTATACTAAACTGTCTCTCTAGTAAGTGTTAGCAGCAGCTTTATTCTTAAATATATAATAGCTCTTGTAGCCAGTTAGGGCAATCAAATAATAACAAAAGACACCCATGCAAAGAAGCCCTTTAAGCTGTAATGCATGCAATAATTGATATCCTATCTGAAACATGATACTTTAAATTTTTATCTAAATTTAACATACAGTCTGTATAATCTATATTAACATATTATTATTCCTATTCTTTTATGGATTCCAATTGTGCCAAACCAATGTTTAACATAGACATTTTTATTAGAAATCGGTCATGGAATGTTTCATAGTGCTCTAATGGTATAGCTGAGATTTATTGACTATCCATCCTTATTCTTGAAAACTCCCAAAAGATGTCGACAGATCAAGGTTATGATTAATAGTTATGATTAATAGTTATGATTTAGCTGAAAACGGTCTCCAATCTGTCACAGGGTATATACCCTTTCCAACCTGTTGGTGTGGGAATTCTAAAATGGCTAACAAAATATATCTGTCCATTACACAGTTAGTGTGATGATATTTGTCGCCAGAACCAGACATTTAACTAGATGAATGGCTAAGTGGATTAAGTAGGGGGTGGTAGAGACATGGCAAGGTCCTTTGGTCCTTTGCCAGTGGTCCTTTGTGCAAAATGGTAGTCCATGCCACTTTAAAAGGTAGGATTCGGTTGGTAAAGACAAAGACAATAAAAGGGGCATTGATAGATTCTGTTAAGAGAACTTGATAATTTTAATAACAATTCTGCACGGTCTCCTCCTTTGGAAGCTTCAAAAGGTAGATGAGATCCTGATGAAAAGTAAAGATGCATCGAATCAAGTTTAACTTCTGATAATGTCATGGACATCACATTTGCTTGGCGATTATCTAGAAATGATTTATCATCCGTGAATATTTTTTATTGCCCATTTTTGTAGCTTACAGACCTGGGATTTCTTGGTAGTCTCCCATCCAGGTACTAATCAGACACAGAACTATCCTTCTTCCCTCCCACATCCCGTTTTCATTCCTCCATTGGCCTACCCACTCTATGCCCCTGATAAAATGACTTTCAGGTCACAAAACGATATGTCTTTTATTGGTTAGGTAGAAAAGACGTTGCCAGATTCTTTCCAATGGTGAACTATTACCATACATGGCAGATGTTGGTTTGGTCTTGAGGACAATCAATACCATGACTACATACTACTTTCATGGTCCGGCAGAAGGTATGTTCTCTTTAATTGCATGAAAGTAATGCTTACTGGAAAGGGAATGATGTTGACATGCAAGCACCCATCACATTTGAGTCAAAGGATCGTGTCAGCTGTTCTCTTACAAGCACATTAGGATACCTGATGTATGCAGGCAATAGGGAGTACATCTATCTTCTTGTTCCCAATTTCTTTTATTACTGCATCCCCTAGTTTAAATCAGTTTGCCCTCTTTCCCTTTAGAAGAATCTTCATTGGACTACACCCAGCAGCTGGAAAAGTTTCTTTTCACCCATTTTTTTGTACACCTGGCTGAATCTAAAACTCTGCATTTTCAATGTTTGAAACCTACCAACACCAATATTCTTTTACCCTGGGCAGCTTTTTTAAAAAGCATTTTGTGGGACATATAAGAAAATGATCAGGTCAACCTATCTAGAGGCCAAACTATGCCGGCAGGACAGTGATCAAGGCCGTGTTTTTATAACCTTGGCAACTTTAAGATGCGTGACTGGGGAATTGTGAGAGTTTGAAGTCCACGTGTCTTAAAGTTGTCAAAGTGGGAAAATAATGGATTTAGGCATTGGATCAATAGTGGGAAGGTGCAAGTTTAAATCCAGTTTTCACTGTGTATGTTCTCTATCACTCAGTCTAAACTATCTCACAAAGTGATGAGGAAAAATTAGAGAAGTGAGTTCTAGGGACAGTGTCTTGAATTTCTTGAGAAAAAGTCAAGTCAAGGACAAATCCTCTTGATTAAAAGGTATCACAAAAGGTAATTTGTGGTATCCAATCCCACCTATCAAAGCAGGCACAAGTTCTCTACAAAAGCTTTTTAAGATCAAGCATCTTGTTCCCTTTATTTATTGACCATACCCTAGCCAAAACACATTCCACATTTCTCAAGTTTCTGGGACACTCTAGCATTCCAGTATGTAAAAATGCTTATAGCTGAAAAGCACAGATCAATTATTTTCCATTTTCTTATAGATATCCCCAACCAAATCATCAAGGAAGTTTATATTTTAATTAATTTTTAGAAAGTAATCAAAACAATCTCAGCAAATTCTTATCCAAGTCGGTCCTTAATATATTTCTGAACAGATTTTAGCACTAAATATTCATCTAGAAAATTATAGAAGACTCTTGTTTTGGAATCAGACAAACTAGTCACCTTTTACATCAGCCTTTTTCAAATAGGCTACTCTTCATATATATGGACTTCAACTCCCATAATGCTTGGCAATGACTGCTTTGACTGGAGTATTCTGGCAGTGGAACTTCCCCTAACTATTATCTCCAGGTATGTGGAATTACAGATCTAATTATTTTCATGTGCTGGCAAGGGATGATGGAGATGATAGTTCAACACATCTAGAAGGTTCCAGGAAGACATAAGGCTGATTCAAATCTCCTATTTCTTAATACATGTGTCATTAAAAGACTGAGAATACAGGCATTCCAGAAAGGCAAAATAGTTGCACAAATTCTGACTGGCTATCAATCCTTGGCACATTCCATTAGTCTAGATCAAAATCTTTTAGCATACATACATCAACACCTGGATGTTTGACTACACTTAGCAAAAAGAGTAAGAGGTGCAATTCTCAGGTGGCTTTGGTGATCCAGCCTGTTCTATACCTATTACCACACACCACCATGAAAGAAGAGGAAATGACTATGACAGAGGATTTCCTGCTAGTCTCCCAGCTAACTTTGCTCAGTTTTAAATACCGCCATGTTCCAATACAAAAGTCAGCTGCGCAAGAAATTGGTGAAAAAAATTGTAAACAAACCAGATGGTAAATAAATTTCCAGCATATATATCTGTTCTTCCTTTTTGATGTTATCAGATTTTCCCCTGTAAGTCTTACCAAAAAATGTCTTCAAGGACTCAAGACTTAAGCCACTGTATATATTCAAGCCTTCTATGGTTTTGATATTTTACTTCTGTACAAATGCACAGTAGCTTAAGGGGCTATTGATATAAAGCAGAGCATAAGCTACTTTTATGCCTGGGAGTGTCCATTCCATTCCTTTCTTTCCTTCTGAAATTCAGAAGCTGGGGGATTCTGAATAACAGGACATCAATACTGGAAGAAGCTGGCTAATGGACTCCACGGGATACAGTACAAAAGGAACTGTTTCACCTCAATAAGACAGGCCCGCCCCACATGTGCTAGCAGAGGAGGCATGCTGCAGATCCCATCAAGGAATTCCAGCTGGTGGGGTCCAGGAGAAGAGCCTTGTCTGCTGTGGCTCCAACCGTTTGGAACATCTTGCTCCTAGGGAGATGGCAAAGGAAGGTGGTTGATGGACCGATAGTAGACCCCACCCTCTCCTTCCCCCATCCATCTTGCTCCCTCCCTCCCCATCTTTGAATCATAATGTGTATTTTATTGTTATACACAAACACATACATACACACGTACACACGCAGTGTTTTTACTGCTTTTAACTTTGCCTCATGGCAAGAAGAGCAGCAAAACCAATTGAATAAATAAATAAGGACAAGAGTCTGAAAGAACATCTTATCAGGCCAAATCTGGCAAAAGCATGGGATTCCATCAGGGAAAATATAAGCTCAGCAATTTCACCGTTAGCCTCTCCTTCAAATGCTTTCCATGTTGATTACAGGAATAGTAAGAAAAATGTAACCGATATGCAGAAATTGTTCATCTTTGCTCCATGAACAGATTACAGACACAGGGACTTAGGGACAACCAGAATATTCCACGGTTATTGTACTTATGATTTGCCCAAATCATAGACTTTAATCTTCTTAAGAATGAGTAAGAGATGGTAAGGGAAAAAAAGAACATTTGAAATACTCCTACAAAACCAATATCCTCTATTAGAGGAGCATATATAAAGTAGTAATTAAGGACATAGCACAAATGAAAAACATTGTGATAAAAATAATGTAAAACTTTGCCAATATTGAAAATAAAATACAACATTGACAATATCTGATTAGGAACTTAACTTGGAGAATACACAGCCGTGGCAAAATTAACAGTATATATTCACACAGAGGTTTAAGCAAAAATGGCTTCCGTATGTACAATGTGTCATGCAGAAAGGCAAATACAATCATTTTTAGTATGGTGTCTAAGGTGGTTTGAAAGTTTATAAATACTGTAACTCAGTTGGAATATAAAAAAGGGAAAAGTTATCTCTTTTACCAAGCAGCTTTTTATTTTTGTTTTGTTTTCATAAAAATAAATAACAATACAATAGAGACCTCAGTATTAAGCACAAGACAGACATTCTTATTATACTACTAAATAATTCAGTGAGCTTAACTTTGTTTTATTCCTGTTATAACTGCTTCCTGTTATAATGTAATATTTATATGATTTTTATTTTTACCACTTAGTCATTCTATGTGTGATACGGACAATCTCCAAACTTAATATACATATAAATATATATAAAATAGTCTATCAATGCTCCACTTAGCTACAACTTTACAATTCAAGCAATTTTTGTTGATTGGCATCTTGGAATTATAGTTAACATTGACATTTCAAGTGTAATTTTTATATTAACCATTTTAGTTCATATTGTAGAAATATGGAGGTGACTGATGAATTGAAGGCAGACCTCACCTTTCCCCTTGCTCTCTGTGTTTCACCCATCCATCTTTTTGTTATCATATCGATGTATTCTCATTATTGTATTTTTCATTGTTTATTTCATTGTACTATTTTGTTTCTGTTTTTGTTTACACTCTTTTCATTTCTTCCTTTTTATTATTGTAAACCACCTTGAGTAACTTTATAGTGAAATAGATAACAAATAAATGTAGCAAACAAATATCATGGTACCCAGCTATTTGTATTCTTTAGTTTAATGTATTACTTGCATTTTATCAAATAATAAACCAATTATAAACAAGAAGCCGGAGTTCTATTAATTTTTATTTATTCAGTTTCTATAGCTACCCAACCAACCAAGTATCTCTGGGCGGCTTATAATTCTTGGTCTCCAGTCATTATCTTCAACATAATAAGCGGCCATATACCAGTCCCCAGGTGATTAATCTATCCATTCAGTCCAGCGTGCCTCTTTGACCCCTAAAAAATTGTCTTCCACATTAAAAATAAACAACAAAGCACTTAAAGTTGGTACATAGCCCAAACACGACCATAACAACCATGGATAATGGAATACACTTCATATTAGTCTGTCTGAATGAAAATCTCCAAAATTGGAAGTAGTTGTTTCATTGTATTTTATGCTGGTTAGATCCTAGTCAGAAAATATTCAGAATGAGTCTAGAGAAGGGCAGCCAAAAATCAAGACTCCTACAAGATGATTTTGAAAGAATGGGCATGTTTAAACCTTGACAAGAAAAAAAAATTAGGAGGACATAGGAAAAATGGCTGAAGGGCTGTTACTGTTCTGGACCTTACAACCATTAGCTGATTACAAAGTAGGCAGATAACTCCACAAAGCATCCATACAAAGTCTTTTTATTTGGTTCATCAGGCATCCTCAAGATAACTCACAGTTACGTTGTGATTCATCTCAACGTCCAACTCTTTGCATAGCTGACTTTCTGGTGTAAAGGGATAGTAATCTTTCATCCCAAAAATGAAGGGGCAAGGGGGTGAGGCAGCAGCATGTGGCTGGGTTCCAGGCAAGAGTGAAGGAACCTCCCCCAACCCACCAAGGGTCAATTCAGTGAACAGTCAGGATTACAGATGTGGCCACATGACATGGACTACATTTCCCAGGATACCTTAACTACATTTACCATGATACATTCCCTTAAGGGGATAGCTCTCAATTACTAACTAATTATATCAATTCCCCATTAACTATAAACTGTCTGGACAGGACAGTTACACAGTAGGTCATAATCCCTCAAGACACGGCATAGACTGATAATCAAGTTACAGAAAAACAGATTCTGAATATATATTAGCAAATCATGTCTAATAGAGCAATTTGACAATGCAACCAGTTACCCAGGGCGTGGGGGATTCAAGCAGAGGCCGAAAAGCAAAGTGTCTGGGGTGGATCATATGACCTAAAGGACACCTTGCAATTTTTAAGCTTCTCTGATCAGCCCAACACAGTAAGAGACAGCCAGTCACCCTCCCAGGAGAATGCCACCATAACCCCAAATGAAGGAACATTGACATTGCACGGTCCCGATTTATTTCACAGAAAAGAAAAGTTTTCCCTTCTACCTACGACAGTCTAGATTTGAATGCAGGGATGGAAGGAGAGAAAGGAGAAGCAACAGGGCCTGCAAATGTTTTCAAAGAATTGTTCCTGTCTGGTCTCCTTCAGATTCTTGTTCCCTTCCAGGTTTTCCCAGGCGACCGTGCCTTATAGCTATTTGGCTTCTCTGAATTACCAGATCAGAGGAGTTCCAGTCCAGCAATATTGTTCACTCGCAGTGTGGGATTGCAGGAAAAGTCGCAGAACCTGTTTTGCAACATTTCCTGACCACCTCTCTGTTGACCTCAATGAGAGGGAAAGGGATTTTGCAGGCAGGAAATCCACGTTGGGTGTGCACAGGGCTCTTTTTCTATGCACAAGACTTCATCATTGCACAGTGGTGAATAATCAGACCTTCTTATTTTAAAAATCGGCATTGCTGTGCAGTTGTAGAGGTACGCGTGTATTTGCGCAACACAAGGAAAAACTAGCCGTTTGACGTAGCATAAAAAGTTTGGGAGGAAACTAAATCCGTAAGTTCATACTGGCAACCAAGATTTCTACACAGCTACTCATGGCAATCTGAAATAACAGGATGATTTTCTTCCACAGTCATTGTGCTCGTGCCATGTGCTCACACACTCAAGTAATAAAATGCAATTTTGTGTGTGTTCCTCTTGTAATTAGAAGTCCAGACCCAGGATTCCAGTATACATTCCATGAATGCTAGAGTGATTTCATTAACATGCCCACCGAACATTTCCTGCATATGGGGGGAGGGGGCAGTGGGGATGATCTGTTGTAACAATTTATCAGGAACAAAAGGAATCTCTAGAAATATCCCGCTCTACTGTAGGAAGTTAGCACCCACCCCTCTCCTAGAAAAATGAAATATCCTAGGAAATATTAAAAAGGCAGAATATTTCCCCTAAAAGGGAAGTAGAAACTCAGAGAGGCAGAAACTCCCCCCACCCCTTGTGAATGGGTGGGCCATTCAGGCCTGGGCCAGAGTATTCTACATAACAAAGCCCTCTACCCATATCACCACATGGCCTGGGAAGATTGCATCAGCCAGCACTCAGGTAAAGCCATTTGGTCCAGACAAAGCCTACAAAGCTAAGATCCCTGCCCCCACCCCCCCGAGTCTGACAGCCAATGGGATACATTTAACAGATTAACAGATAGTCAGAGTTGGAAGGGACCTTGTAGATCATCTAGTCCAACCCTCCGCCCCAGCGGGAGACCCTACATCGTTTCTAACAAATGGCAGTACAATCTCTTCTTGAAAGTTTCAAGTGATGGTGCTCTCACAACTTCCGAGGGCAACTTCTGTTCCATTGGTTGATTGTTCTCACTGTCAGAATGTTTCTCCTTATTTCCAGGTTAAATCTCTCCTTGTTCAGTTTCCATCCATTGTTCCTTGCCTGGCCTTCAGGTGCCTTGGAAAATAGCTTGACTCCTTCCTCTCTGTGGCAGCCCCTCAAATATTGAAAGACCGCTATCCTGTCTCCCCTGGTCCTTCTCTTCACTAGACTAACCATGTCCAGTTCCCGTAACTATTCTTCATATGTTTTATCCTCCAGTCCCCTAATCATCCCGGTTGCTCTTCTCTGCACTTTAGAATAGAGTCTCAACATCTTTTTTATAATGTGATGACCAAATCTGAATGCAGTACTCTAGGTGTGGTCTTACAAAGGCTTTTAAGTGGTATGAGTACTTCCCTTGATCTTGACTGTATCCCTCTGTTAATACAATTTCGGATTGTATTATATTAACAGAGGGATACAATTTCTTACACAGGAGCAGGAAACACTAAGGTGGGGCCCAACAGCGGGTATAAAATTAAGGGTCTCTCAGTATCTTGCTCTTTTCTTTTCCTTCACCCAACATCTTCAAGCATGTGATCGTCCTTTTCACTTCACTCCAAGCCATGTAGTCCTGTCCACCATTAAACCATCTTCTCAAACAGCCTCCATGTTTCCAGTGTCTTTCTTCCCCACCCAGAAGGATATTTTTTCCAACACTAGTCTGACTGTTGCTGCCTATTTAAGACACAAAACTCCAGGATTGGAAAATATCCAAGCGTCAAGATTGTTAGGGTGTTGGGGGGGAACGGGACATTCATCTCCAAAATCCTTCTAAAGGCAACCACGAAGGGACTGTGGGATGCTTTGGGCTCCTCTGGGGTTCAGCCCCCACCCCCTTGCTGGAGAACCTGTGATTGGCTGACCACCAGAAAAGATCCAGCCCTGCTCAACCTCTCGGGCCTAGCAGCTCCAATGAGATGGGGAAGGAGCCAGGAACAGGAGCTGGGGAGTTCTGTCCAAAAAGGATGGAAAGGAGGGAGAGAAGAATGGGAGAATGGAAAAACAAAGTGGGAAGGTATCCAGGCTCCCTGGAGATGATGAGCTGCAGGGATAAGCTCTGTGAGATGGGTGCCATACAAGTTGTTTAGATCAACGTTAGATAGATCAATGAATAGATAGACAGTCAGACAACTATAGATTGAATAGAGATAAATAAGATAGATGAAAAATACATAGATGCAAATAGAGATAATCAGATAGATAGATAGATAGATAGATAGATAGATAGATAGATAGATAGA
>NW_020769355.1:6084721-6147280 GCF_900518735.1 Pseudonaja textilis
ATAGATAGATAGATAGATAGATAGATAGATAGATAGATAGATAGATATAGATAGATATAGATAGTGTTATGACACATGGGGTAGAAAAACGTTATAGAAATTAATGAGTCCAAGGAAAGCTTGGAGGTCCGTTTTGTTCTTTGGTCTGGGGGTGTTTTTGATGGCTTTCAATTTTTTATCTGTGGGGTGAATTCCTTGTTTGTCAAGGAGGTAGCCAAGAAATTCAACCCTTTCAGTGCATAATTGGCACTTTTCCTTTTTCACCTTGAGGCCAGCGTCTTTGAATTTCTGTAGGACTGCCCTCAGTCGTTTTTCCAATTGTTTTTTGGTAGGGGCTGCTACCAGGACATCGTCGAAATAGGGCACAACTCCTTTAATTCCCTGCAACAATCTCTCCATTAGACTTTGAAAAATGCCCGGTGCGACGCTGACCCCAAACTGGAGCCGGTTACATTTGAACGCCCCTCTATGTGTCACTATTGTTTGGGCTTCAGCGGTTTCAGCATCGACTGGCAGTTGTTGATAAGCTTGAGCCAGGTCGAGCTTTGCAAAGATCTTGCCACCCCCTAGTGAGTGCAGGAGATGTTGGACTACTGGCACCGGGTAGGCGCTCTGCTGCAATGCGTGGTTGAGGGTGGCCTTGTAGTCACCACAAATTCTCAGGGAGCCATCGGGTTTGATGGGGGTGACAATTGGGGTCTCCCAACGGGCATGATCGATGGGTTCTAACACGCCTTGCGCTATTAGTTTGTCTAATTGTTCATCTATTTTAGGCTTGAGTGCAAAAGGCACTCGGCGCGGCTTGAGACAGATGGGAGCAATGTCAGGGCTGAGATTAAAGGAGATAGGGAACCTCTTGTACTTGCCTAGATGTTCACTGAAGATTTCTTGGAAGTCCTGGATGAGTGTTGTTTCCCAGTTTCCGTATTCTGTGTGGTTGATGCCTGCCATCTCGATCCCCAACGGTGCGAACCACTGCAACCCGAGTAGGCTGAGTCAGTCTTTATCAACGATTGTGAGTGGTAGGATGGTGGTGTGGTTTCTGAACGAGACTTGAAAATGTCCAGTGCCAACGACCGGAATGCGATTACCTTGATAGTCTCTTAATATTAGCTTCTGGTCGCTAAGCTCTTGGCAGCGGATGTTGGGAATTAGTCTTTTGATGGTCCTCCAGGAGACCATAGAGAGGGAGGAACCGGAGTCTACCTCCATGGTGCAAGGCTGATTCTCGATGTTGACCTCTACACGTATCTTTCGCGCATCTATTGATGAAGCGTGGCCGATGGTGACTGTTTGGTGCGTTTCTTCTCTTCTGGGTGCCTCGACAAACTTCCTGGGTCTGCTGTCCCGGTTCCATCGGCTGTCATTATGGTGGTCCCGGTTTATGGTGGGGGTGCCATCTCTTCTTCTTGGGCTGTTTCCCCATCGTCGGGGGCTGGAATTTCATTTGTTATGGCATACTTTGGCAATATGCCCTCGTTTTTCACAAAAACAGCAAACAGTGTCCAGGAACTTGCATTCAGAATGCGGGTAATTTCCTCCGCAGCCGGCACATTGGTAACTCGACTTACAACTGTGCTGGTCTCGTCACTCGCATTCCGACTGAAGTCTGTGAATTTCTTCCTCTTCGCTGTCAGAGGGGGGATTCGATGTCGCCGTGGTGGGTGGATGCTGCGTGTTTGTCTGCTGCGGTTGCCATCTTGCTGGTGGGTTGGCGGTCGTTTCCATTTGAACACCGCATTCGCGCTGCTGACTTACGGGTGGCCTTGGCTGCGGTGGCTTCGGCTATGGTGGCGGCGAGGGAGATGTCTCCTTTAGCCATCAGTCTGCTTTGGAGAGTTGGGTCTTTCAGGCTGAGGACGACTCGGTCACGCATGGCCTCGTCTAGATTGGCGAATCCGCACAAGCCTCCTAGGTCCCTCAGGTCGGCTATGAACTCTCCAACGCTCTCGCCCTCGCGCTGATCTCTCTGGTAAAAGTCATGCCGACGGATGAGAATCGGCACCGCCGGGGCATAGTGGTTCCGGAGGATGAGAGCTAGGGTATCCCAATCCATGGTCTTGACGTCTGTTGGCTTCGCGAGCGCCTTGGCCATTTTAAAAACGGCGGGTCCGCAGTGTGTTAGAAAAACCGCTCACTTCTTGCTGCCGGTGGCGTCCTTCAGGTTGTTTGATTCCAAGAACATTTGGAAACGATCAATGTAGGACTCCCAGTCCTCGCTGGCTAGATTGAATGGTGTGGGTGGCACGGCACTGCTGGCCATCTTGCAGGTCGTCTATGCTCTCTCTGCCACGTGCTAGTCAGCTCTGTTGTCTCAGTATCCCATCCTCGTCGCCAGTGTTATGTCTGGGCGGTGGGTCCCAAGGAGAGACGAGACTCGAAATAATGACAACAGCTCTTTATTAGGAAACCAAATACTGAGACAAGACTCCCAGCCGAGGCAGCTCCTTTTATAGAGCTGGCTGCGGCTAGGCATCCTATGACATGCATTTGAGCTTGCCGCGCTTGGTTTTACCCAATCGTGGCAGCCGAATAAGAACCAATCAGAACGCTTAGTTTTGTCCAATCACGCCCCGGCTTTTCCGGACCAATAGGAATACAGGCCTACAAGCCTGCTAGTATGGAATAGATAGATATAGATAGATAGATAGATAGATAGATAGATAGATAGATAGATAGATAGATAGATAGATAGATTGAATAGAGATAAATAAGATAGATGAAAGTTACATAGATGCAGATAGATAATTAGAGAGAGAGAGAGAAAGAGAGAGAGAGATGATAGCTAGATAGATTAGATAGATGAGAGAGAGAGAGAGAGAGATGATAGATAGATAGATAGATAGATAGATAGATAGATAGATAGATAGATAGATAGATATAGATAGATAGATAGAGATAGATGATAGATAGATAGATAGATAGATAGATAGATAGATAGATAGATAGATAGATAGAGATAGATAGATAGATAGATAGATAGATAGATAGATAGATAGATAGATAGATAGATAGATAGATGATAGACATGATTAGATAGACAGGCAGACAGGCAGACAGACAGTCAGTCAGATAGATGGTATAGATAGGAACCTTGGGGGAGAAGTAAGGACGCACATACACATCTACACTAGGAGCAAGCATTTTCTTCTCGTTGGCTGCTTACCCTCATGCCTTTCAGGGTTGTGGTGGGGATAAGAAATAAGGATTCCTGCCTTGAACAGGCTATTCAAGACTAGAAAACCCTTCCAAGTCCCTTGCAGCTCTGTGATTCTATGATTCATGTCCAGGGACTTAGCAGCTGCTTCCAGAGACTCGCCATAACTTCTTAAAGCTATTTAATATTATCAAAAGTAATGGCTTCTTTAAAGGCCTTTCCTCGTGGTTCAAAGGGTTATCTACCCACCTTTCCATTGGTGGAAAACTGTCATGGTGTAAAATTTGCTGTCCCAGCTGCCAACCTTCACTCTGCCTCTGTTTTAGCCTGCCATCCGATGGGCGGGTATCCTGGTTTCCTAAGGGCAGGGTGTGTGTTAAGCAAAGGCGTTGATTAAATCCTTTGGTTTTACACTGTTGCCCTCTCCTTCCTGGTCTTCACCAACTGGGAGGAAACTATGAACTGAGCATGTAGTATCGACCCAGGGGGAGACCTGTGGCTTTAGCCATCCGCCAACGCCCTCTTAAATCCTTAAGCCTGGCAGGCAACTCATCCCAGAATGGGGCTCCACTTGGATATCTCTGACAAACCACGACTGGTTGGGTTTCCTTTCTTTCTTCGAGAGAGAGGGATTAGCACTCAGTTTGCTGCCAAAGCAACTCAACCCAGCATCTGATCCAGAGAAACTCTCCATCCTCCCTCCCTCCCCACCCACTCCCCAGTGTAATAATCACCTGCTTTACAATCTTATTGTAAATGTGGCTTTAGCTCTTCCCACTCCTTGGATCTGCAGGAAAGCTGATTTTTACAATCTGGGAAGACAGTGGGTACTGCAGGAGAATGTGGCGGGTTTCAAATCTACCGCCTCTCAGATCTGCAAGCTCCAGGAAGTGGAAAGGGTAAGAAGACCCAGCTGGAAAGAGACAGATTCTTCATATTTTAAAATTGGAGTGACCCTAAGGGTGAGGGTCCAAGAACTGAAGCATAACCAGCAGGAGACAGGCTCATCCCAGGCCCCACAATCATCTGCATGTCTGCAGTAATAAGCAGAGGTGGGTATTCAGCAGGTTCTGACCAGTTCTAGAGAACCGGTAGCAGAAATTTTGAGTAGTTCAGACAACTGGCAAATACCGCCTCTGACTGGCTCCCGCCCCCATCTCTTCTCTGCCTCCCGAGGCCCAGCTGATTGGCTGGGTCTTCTTTAGTTGCCCTGCACAGGAGAACGGAGCTGGAAAGCAGGTTAGTGGGTTGGGGAGGGAATGGGGATTTTGCAGTATATCCTTCCCCTGCCGTGCCCACCAAGCCATGCTCACCAAGCCACACCACGCCTACCAAGCCATGCCCACAGAACCGGTCAGTGGTGGGATTCATTTTTTTTTTTTTTACTACCGATCCTGTGGGCGTGGCTTGGTGGGCGTGACAGGGAAGGATACTGTAAAATCTCCTAGAAGAGGCCTATCTACAATGTCACCAAGAGCTGACATTGACTTGATGGCACATAATTCAGGGCATGAGGAGAGAAATCAGAAAACTAATCATTTGTACTTTGGTCCCGATGCCGAGAAGAGAGCGCTTAACCTGCCTGGGTGGACAGGGGGAGTGTGGAAAGACCTAAAACTTAGACCCACAGAAATGATTTCAGCTGCTCACTCAGGATGATGTTAGTGTTCTTTCCCCCAATCTTAATCACATGGTGATTACCTGCTGCAATTGGCATGCTTAATTGCAAGGTGAAAATTCCCCGTCTAAGAGCATGGCTTTAATTAGCATTAAGGGATTTAACTTGAGAGCAAAATGCCCAAGTACATCTTCATTCTGATCAGCGTTTTGTCGGTGGTTTTTGGTTTTCGGGGGTTTCTTTTCCCCAAATTAAGCATTTGTCAGACGAGGCTTACAAATCTGACATCATAAATAATTGTGCAGTCTTATTACTGACTGTAAACCCTTCTGGAAACAGGGGAAAATTGGATCTGTCCTCCTTGGCGGAGTCTCTAATTAGTCAAGCTGCTAATTAATGAGACATGGAAAAGCCATTAAAGAATTACTGAGGGGATATTTTTGGCCTGTATCATTCTTTGATTTTTATTTAATTGGTTTTATAGTCTGTTCTTGTTACATCATTTTTATGAAATGTAATTTTTCTTAGCCCCTGAGTTTTCCACCTGTCTCTTGTTTGGAAGAATGCTAAAACATTTATTATGACAATGGTTAAAGCAATTTTAATATGACAGTTAATGGCAGATTAAATGGGTGTACTTCACAAAAGGCACATTTCTGAAATAAGAAGACTAAATAAACAAACACATAAAGGGTTCAATCTGAGGGAAACCTAGTTAAATTAATGTTGGTTCTCTGCTGAGGCCTTATTCTGTAGTCACTGTTGTGGGTTGCTGCTTTTCCCCACCGTTTACCCTATTTCTGATTTTGCCTTTCAATTCTTCTTTCTCTTTGAACTCAGAGGCAGCGGTGGTATTCAGCAGGTCCTGACCAGTTCTGGAGAACTGGTAGTGGAAATTTTGAGTACCAGTAAATTCCACCTCTGACTGGAGATATTACAGTAACCTTGCCCTGACATGCGCACCAAGCCACGCCCACAGGACCAGTAGTAAAACAAATTGAATCCCACCACTGCTCAGTAGCATCTGGAGAAAAGAACAAACGGCTCAAGATGGAGTCCTTCAACCAAGTGATCAAAGCCCGGCCCTCTTTTTATATGGGTTAGACAAAATGCGCCTAAAAGGGGGGCGTAACAGGACTTGAAACATGCAGTTAATGGCCACCATCTTAACTGTTTTATTCTGCAAATACCCCTATTCTTCCTTTTTCCAACATTCCTTCTCCTTTCCGGTAGCTCTAGTTATTTATCATTTTAATAGGCATAGGGTGGAATGGATAATTTTTCCCATCCTTTTGATGAAGGCAGTTGAGAGAAAAGTTTTCATGAATAAATAAATCCTAACTGTAGTAGTCCTCATAATTTTGGGAATGATGAGAAGTAGGAGGTATTCCAAGCAAGGCAAGGCAAGCCTGTATAAAGCAACGCCAAAGGCAGTATGAAGCCAGATCAGCGGAATCAATTTCCATAATCTGTAGGCCTAGATTTTAAAATAAGTTGCTGCTGTCTATTTATACATATCAATCCTTAACTCCTTGCAAATCTTTTCATTTTGATTCTGCCCCCGGGGCATTGCTTGTGATTGGTAGTAGTAGCAAGCTCATGTTCCGCTCTGTCTTAAAAGTATTCATAAGATGTAAATCATACTGAATGATGGTTTTCTTTTCACTCAACATTCATGTATTTATGCATATAATTTATGTCATGTTTGTCCTTTTATGCAGCACTCATCCCAAAACACAAATTAAAAAGGCAGTACAATAAAAGGCAAAACTACCATGAGTGCCATTCAATGGAAAATAAATTCAGAAAATTCTTCGATATTTTTTGTTTTTGAAAGCTTGTCACCATATCCCCAAATACTGTAGAGATGAGATAGTCAGGATCAGATACATCTCCTTGGGGAACATATTCCATGATTAGATAGTCTATTTAGGACGGGGGGGTCAACCTCAAGGCCGGTGGACCGAATCTGGCCCACCAGGTGTTTAGATCTGGCCCATGGGCCCAGCCTGGAAACAGAAAAGGACTGGCCCACAATGCCTCTGCTAGCAAAAATGGAGCTTGGGGGTGGGGGGGCATGTGCGTGCCCCACCACCACCATTTTTGGCCTGGATGGCCTCCTGCAGCCTCCTGCCAGTGAAAATCGAGCTCCAGGAGCCCACAAGTGGCCCCCAGGCTCTGTTTTCACTGGCAGAGGGCTGCAGGAGGCCGTCCAGGTTGAAAACGGGGCCCAGGGAGGCCACACACAGCCCCCTGGGCTCCGTTTTCATTTGTAGAGGGCTATCAAAAACAAAACAAAAGGAGAAATGTTTCCCCTTTTGCACTGAGCATGCAAGAAGGGACAGGAAAGGAGAAAGAGGAAAGACAAAGAAAAAGAAGGGAAGATGGGAAGAGAGCAAGAAAGGAAAAATAAGGAAAGGGGAAGGGAGAAGAAAGAACGAAGAGGGAAGGAAAAAGAAGAGAAGGAAGGCAGGAAGGAAGCAAAGAAGGAAGGAGGGAGATTATAATGAGAGTGAGGGAGGGTCTCAGGGAAGTCTTGCCTTAGCACTTGGCCACCACAGGTGCCCCCAACACAAGTCCGGTATCACGCCCACCACGGCCATGCCCCATGCCCCCCTGGCCTCCGAGGTCAAACACAACCCAGATGTGGGCCTCAATGAAATTGAGTTTGACACCCTGGATTTAAGAGAAGGTCCTCTGCTATATAGTCATGGGCTGAACTTCAGGTAGCAGGGACATCTTCCAAAGAGCTTCCCCTCCTACTAAAGAAAATCAGGTAGACTTGAGTGGTAGATCTGCTCTCTGAGACAGTCAGCCCTCATAGGACTCAACCCCATAACTATGAAAACATGAGCCTAACCACAGCTGGGGGTCAAGGAGTAACCCCAAACTATGAATCTGTTCTTCTTGTGAGGAACAGGGAGTGTAATGCCCTGAAACACTTTCTCAGGTAAGTTATACAGAATAGTGCATGCTGGGTGGGATTCTACCAGTTTGCACCTATTTGCAAGAACCGGTTGTTAACATTTTAAGCAGTTTGGAGAACTAGTTGTTAGAAGAAATTACTGGCCTAATCCTGTAAGGAAGGTAGGAAGGAAACATTCTGGGGTTGCTTACAGAAACTGCCTCTCCGTTAACCCTTATTACATTCTTGGCAGGACTAGACTTCCTGCCTCAGGAACTTCTCTGGAGTTTTTTCCCCCTCTTTTGCTGGTACTTTGCTTGTGTGGAGTGACCATTCGAAGTTACAATGGCATTAAAAAAAGTGACATAATATCGTTTTTGACACTTACGACTGTTGCAGCTTCCCCATAGTCATGAGAGGCCAGGCAAGGAGATGCGTGCCTCAATGTGAGTGATACTGAGTTGGCCAATCCCAGCCAGTAACTTGACCACCAAGCCATGTCCACCCAATAGCATGACCACCAAGCCATATCCACCAACTAAGCTACGCCCACAAAACCGGTTGTTAAAAAATTTGAATCCTACCCCTGAGTGCATGTGGTTGTATATGCTGTAAAGCTGACTGGAGGAGGCAGGGGTTAAAATTGATGTTGTATGTCCACTTGAAATAGGCAACTGTGTCCAGGGCCCAACGCTTTCGTCAAATCTTTCTCCCATTAACCTTTCTTAGAGCAGAGTGTCTATTTTCAAGTGTCAGCCATGCTAGCCATTCTCACCTCCCCCCCAAAATCAGGAATCTGGTGCATCTTTTCCAACTAACCTATTTTATTAAAAGGCATAAGTTTTTGTGAGTTGCCATGTGCTTCTTCAGAGCTGCAACATATACAAGCTTACGCCATTGAATGAAATTGTTTGGGCAGAAAAGGTGGTATTAGGCTCCTCCTTGCTTTTTGCCATCAGGGACCTACACAGCTCTCTTTCTCCAATAGCTTCCCAGAAGGCTTCTAAGCTCAGTAACCACTTGGAGAACCAAAATGAAGACATGGTAGTAGACCCTTCACTGTGCCTCTCTGGAGAGCTCCCTCAAGTCTGGCACATCCCTTTGGTCAGCAGAAGAGTAGAACCATATGCGTGGCACGCTTGCCAACTGGAAGTCCTTTTTTCCCCTCCTGCCTTCTGCCTCCTTTCCATCTGCCTTTCTTCTAGTTCCTTAAGCTCCACTCCAAAAAGTATAATATTTTAAACAGTAATTAAGAACAGCCTTACTTTCTGGGTCAGTGTTTCTCAACCGTGGCAATTTTAAGATGAGTAGACTTCAACTCCCAGCATTCCCCAGCCAGCTGTGTAATGCTGGGAGTCCTAAAAGCAAGGATGTTCTAGGTGCTTCAACAGGCCACGTTGTTTTAAACAGGTAGCTACCATTTTTGCTCCAAACTCAACAGCTTCCTGCTAGATAGAACTCCCTCATGGGCTGCTCCTCACCTCCAAAGACATCCCACAAACTAACTTTAGGGCAATGCATCAGGGAGGAATGTGACTTTCAGCAAAAATTTACTGCAAGGATATATGTCTGGATGTGTATTATCGTCGTACAAACCATGACTGGTCAGTTGAACTAAATAATATGTACAAAATCCAAAATCAGGAAATTGGGAACATATTTATATTCGTTCTTTCTGCTAAATATTTCGTTTTGTGCTATGGCCGTTTGCTTGAGATCTTTTTCAAATCGAAGAGACCAGTAGTAAATATTAAAAAATCCACCCAAAACCTTTTGTATGGCTTGGCTGATACCCACCGTTGCCACTTCTTTTGGGAGGAACGCAGCCGGGCACTTACTTTTTTGATTCCCTACTAGGGGATCCTTCCAGTCAGCTTTCCAATATTTCTTAGATTTTTCAACTCAATCAACATGGAACTGGAAGGTAGGTCTTCTACTCCAATCCCCTACTCAAGCAGGAGACCCTACACCGTTATAAGTCAGGTAGCTGTCCGGTCTTTTCTCAAAAGCCTCCAGTGATGAAGCACCTACAATTTCTGAAGGCAAAGCTGTTCCATTGGTTAATCCTTCTGTTAGGAAGTTTCTCCTTATCCAGCTTGCTCCTCTCCTTGATTAATTTCCATCCATCGTTTCTTGTCCTGCCCTCAGGTGCTTTGGTAAATAAGTTGACTCCCTCTTCTTGTGGCAGCCCTTCAAATACTGGAATACTGCTATCGTGTCGCCCCTAGTCCTCCTTTTGTCTAGACTAGCCATACTCAATAATTTATTATTTAAAAAAAATACATTCTCTCTCCCACCTTTTCTCCAGGAGCTCAAGGCTACTTACATGGGGATCTTCCTTCATTTTATTTCCTCGATAACATCTTTGAGATTCAGGCTGAGCTGAGACAACAGTGTAACGGGACCAAAGTTGATCCAGTGCCCCAGATGGATACAAGTCCTATACCAACTTGTTAACTACTATAGGACACCGGAACTTCTCCATCTCACGAACTCCATTTTTATTTTAATCCCAATTAAGTTGGATTCTGATTATTTTGTGGTGTGCTAAAATGATTGCGTGTGTATGAAAAGGCCTGAGCTTTCTGGAGCTAGATCTGTATCCATTTCCCACCCCGAGATGATCTGCCAGTGCGAAAGAATACGGGTGTTGATAGCTTCTGTTGCTAGAGCAATTCTGAGACCTGGAATGCAATGGAGCGAAGGTTCAAGTTGCATGCTGACTTGAACTAAGCAATCAAATTAATTAATAGCTGGTCATATGCCATTACTTTTGATGAAATCATCGAACTCCTGACTGAATATGTTTCTTTTTCCTAAAAATGTACCACATGTACAATTATACATATAATTGAATTAAATACATATTAAAATATGTATTAAATATATAATAAAAATATTCTCCGTAGATGAACAAGTAGACAATATCACCATATTATATTCAATGATTATTCTATATATTGTACTTTTTGTGCCCTGTGGTATATTTATTAGAAAGGTGCCATTAATACTAGTTATATCTTCCTATGAATCAGTGATTCTCAGTCTTCTTGACAACTTTCAGATTGAATAGCCATCAATTCCCAGAATTCTCAGCAATGCTATGTTGATTGGGGAACTCTCCAAGTAGCAAAGGTTGGGCAACCCAACTCTATAATATGGAATCTCCCATTAACCATGAGAAAAATTTCTGGGTTGCAAAACAGCAGCCACAAAGTCATATCTGTTATATTTTCTTTAATAAGTTTTTGTTTTGAATTCCTCCCAATTAGATATCTAACTCTGGTGAGGGATGGGTGAGAAGATAAGGCTCGTGATTTTAGCTAGGACCAAAGCAAAGTGAATGGGACCAGAACTAAATTAAATTAAAATTACATCACATTGATTCACATATATTTAATTTTTTATTTATATAAAAATTACAATTTGGTGGTAGACATTGGAAGCATTCTTAGGGCCACAGATGCTTCGAAGGCTCTAAATAGATAGCTAAGGCTGAGGATAGTTGATAATAAAAAATGGGAAAATTCCTAAGTAGAATGTCAGAGACTGGGACACAGATTAGTACCCCAGAAGTGGTTCCACTGTTTTATGAGAAGATATGGTATATTGTGACAAAACTGAAACTGTTACTTTGAAAATATAGTCTATGGTAGATAAGGGAGGCATAATTTCGTGTTTCATTCTGCATTTCAGGCATACCAAGTGATCTTTCATTTATTGTATGAAAATTCTTTGAGGAGACACCTTTTTATTGAATTTACCATTTTTATTGGGTTAGTTGTAGACTTATACCTTGTTATAAAATGTTTATATTTAAAGATGAATTCAAACAAAAACAAGTGTTAAGTTTGAATCTCTTTCTTCAGTTATATCTATACCTCTTGGGAACCAGAATAGAAATAGTCCATGTAATCCCCAAATTAGCAGAGTTCTCTCTTCTTAAGACTGAATGTAGAAGCTATGCTGAAGACCTCACAACTTTCTGCAACAGCAGAGGCAGCAATATAAAATACTATTGCAAATACTAGATTATAGTGGCTGAAGTGCTAAACCATACGATCTGTTATCTCTTTTGACAATGAAAGGGCAGTACTGGTGCACCCCTACAGAAAGGGAGGTAAATGAACTGCCAAAAACAGTGTCTGGTTATTTTTCATGGTGATTTGCTAATCTAATATGAATACTGCAGAAACATATATACAGAAGTTTTAAAAGAAGTCCTATGTTAGCCATTGGCTTTGGGAGATGAGGTGTTTTCATTAGTAATAAGTGGTACTTTCCCATTCCACTAATTACTGTTAGTGCCTTTTCTCAGCGGTTTTTAAAAACCTCATTAGCATATAATCATTTTTTCCTTTAACTGCAGTGGAGAATGGTTTCTGAAATCTCAGTTTATCTTGCTGCATAGTGGCACTAAACCCAATTTCCTTAAATGCCATGGGGAAAATAATTTAGAAAAAGGAAGTCTGTCCTGCCACAGAATATATCAGAGGAGATGTGAACAGATTTTAAGTCAACTTAACTCAATGTTTATGGGAGCAACTTGCTACCTCTATTTAGGCATCTCAAACTTCTCCCTTTTTTCAAGCACAGCTACAGCAGTGACACGTTTGGGAATAAGAACACCAAATTAACACAGACCAAGATTCCAGCTGTAGAAGTTGGTACAGCAGTTAAAATAAAATCTACAGTGGCATCATTTTATTGCTGACTTTTGGTTGTGTGTGGTAAATGTTACAGCCTGAAACAAGTGTTTGTTGAGAAAATTAGCAGAGAAGGAACACAAATAATCCCATATATAACTGAATGAACGCAAAATTGGGAATCACAGCCAGGGGATTTGGGTGCAAATAGGGCCTCAAGCAATGACTTTCTGAAGCAAATCATACCCCCTCAATCTCAGGTCCCCATATATTAAAAATGAAAATAGTATTTATTTATTTATTTATAAAATATATTCTTTCCAATAAAAAATGCCCAAGTAGTTGTTTTAAAAAAGCCTTTTCTCATGATATTACTGTAAAAACAGATTAGAAAGATTTTAAATGCCTTTGCATTTCTGAATGAGTACAAACAATAACAAATAAACAGAATCCTTTATCAGCATACAGATAGCCATATGAAGGACAAGATCATTAAAATAATGCATATACATATATGGGTTTATACAAAGGATTTCTTTCTGTTTGGAAAAACATCAGGCACTTTTCCACAAATATCCAAAAGGTAGTCCGAGGTGTTCAGCAATCAAATTGCCTTCTCTTTACAAATAGCAAAAATGATCTGTAACAATTTGGATGTCAACATGTTGGTGAGGGAGATACAAGGGAAACACAAAATGGAGGATAGTTCTTTTCTTAAAAGATCTAGTTATAATGCAGTTACATTTTCTCTGTTATCTTAAACCATATCCATTAATTTCAGACCATATAAAACACAAAATCATTTTCCTAAAACATTAATTATAAATTATAATTAATAATTGAACTTTTCATCTTATGATCTTAACGTTGTTTAAAAGTCATAGCAACATCTAATTCATTGTAATGAGTGCAAACTTAAGATTGCAATCCTGAGGCATGCTTGCTACGATGTCAGACCCACGGAATCGTCAGAATTATATCCCAGCAAGCACGGGCAGAATTGCACTGTAAGACTTTTAAGGAACTGGTCCATATGAATAATCATCTCTTTTTTTACAGATGCTCTGTTGAGTTGTCACCATTCAACATTACAACATTAGCTTATCATTTCATAGAACTTGTCAGTTTTACCAAAGCAGAGATCTCATTAATGCAGTTATTAATACATAATTAGAAAACAGTACATTAAATTGGAACAGTTCTATTACATATTTCTTTTACAGACTGAGGCAGAGAAGATAGCCTGGCTGCTTGGAAAAGCAACTGACACAATTCACAAAGCCATCATATGCGAGTATTTAAAATTACAGAATATAAAGATATATGCAAAAACATGTATGATCAATCTTCACATTAATTTTTATAATACCACACTCCATTATATTTTAAATTTCCTTGTCCTCCTGCCCTATAATAGCATTACTGAGCATTGGGTCCGGGTAATGCTAATTGTCAGTTATTTAAAATGAGCAGAGGTGTTCCTTATCTGGGCAAACAGTACTCGACTAATATTCATACTGAATTGAAACATACACAGAGACACGAGAATATTTAACAGTCTTTCCCAGGATTCTTTGCCAGCATTATTAAAATATTCTTAGGTTATAAAATGCTCATGGAACCATTTCTCTCTTAGGGGTGTTCTGCTGGTAGTTAAAATATATGCCTTCTGCAGCTGTACACCATGTGGTATCATATGAAAATAAGGTCTTCAAAGAATACCTTGCATGTGTCTTCTGTGTGGCATGTGCAGTTGAACCACATGATATAGTAAATCGCTGGAGGAGGGTCAAAGGTTAAATGTCCCTCAGGGGCTGTATCTCACCTAATGTCCACTAAATCATCCATGGCTATTCCTTATGACCTCACTCTCCAAAACATAGAAACAAAGTGATTTGGCAATTTTGAGGGGCCAGTCTCCTTGCCTTTTCCTCAGGCACCCCTGAAATCTACTTCAAAGAATTGAAAATTTGATTTGCTAGGATTTGAAGACTTTTTTGAATAAATATTTTCTTTGCTTAGATTTTGGAGGGGCGAGATTCAATATCATATAAAAGAAAGACGCACAACACAGCTACTATATCAAAGAGACGTAAGATATAGCTCACAATTTCAATGATATTTATATTTATTTATATATTGCAAGCCTGCTCTTATCGATCTAAGAGTAAATTATTGGAACTTTCCTTGATCATTGTAAGATGTTGAAGGCAATGGTTGGTAAACCCCACCAAAACTATTGTTACATTATGATGATCAAGATTTATTTCTACAAAATAGATTATCACATCATAATTATTGTAAACCAGTTTCTAGCTGTATGATCTCTTCAAATCAAAATAGGAGGAAGTAATAAAAAAGAAATGAGGGACCATGCAATTAAAAAAGGTAAATTAAAATGGATTATTAATGAAAATATTAACACAAATGCCTAACAATCTTTATAAAACTTCATAAAATAAATACAAATATGATCTGTATGTACAAAGTATTTAACAACATTTAAGACTTGAACTGTCAATATATACTAAGAATACAGATCATCCTCATGCCAGATAAAAACCAGAAATTTTATATGTAAAAACCTTCTCTTATAAATCTTACAGAATGCTAATAAAAATTCTCTCCTCTTATATTGTTAAAATACTGTGCATAAAATATGCTGAATGTCTTTAAAGTATTGGATTCTGCATATTTTTAAGAAGCTTGTAAAACAGCAAATGTAAGAAAATAGTTATAGATGTATTACAAATTTTACATTTTATTAATAAAATTAATCAGTCTGGAACTGAGCTCTAAAATAAATCTACTCCATAAGCATACAAAGCTTCTCAATATACTCTCTAATGTAGAAATCTCAATACCAAAACTTTGGTTGGGTTATATTCAATGGTTTGTCACATATGAAATTTACAGCAACTTTAAGTCACCAAAAGAAAATGAACCAAGCTGTTCAACCATGTTCCATGATTTTAATAAATCTAATATGTTCTTATAGAAATTAAGTTTACTTCTCCAGCTTATTCTATACACCACTTTGCCCATACTGCTGCCATGTCAGCAGGGATTATGGGATTTGAAATGTAATACATCTGGAAGCCATCTATTGGGGGGGGGGGGGAAGCTGCAGCATACAGTCAGGTATCTTCTGCTTTTCTATGACATAATAGTAAGTTTGGCACTTCCAAATAAAGACACTTCCAATGGCACATTCCTTACTTTCAGCAGCGAATAACCTGCAAGTATCTTGACAGCAAATATTTGTACAAAAAAAAAAAAAAAGAGAGAGAGAGAGAGAGAAAGAGATCAGCAGCCAAGACTGACAAGAGAAAAAAAATATACAAGAAAATGCAAAGAAGATGAAGAACGTCTTTGGACTTCTTTATGCAGTTCTTGTAGTCAGAGATGTCTAAAGCACTTTAAGCTGTAACCTAGGATAATAGAAAGAAAACATACAATGATAAAAGGCACTCTTCATTGATCAGATCCCTACATAAAAATGCATTTTTATGGCTTTTTCATCAGGCATCCGGCAAACTATGCTATTTTGACACAAGTCTGCCAGGGAGGATATTGAGGTATTCGTGCCTTAAAAACTTGTGGTGGTGATTCTCCTGTGGCTTTACTCAAAATAAGTAAAAGATAAAGCTATATTTGACTTCACCTGGTAGCTGCTCTTTCATGTCTCTTGTTGGCTTTTGATGAGCTGCCCTTCTGTGACACCTTAAGATCACATAGTGCGATTCATCATCTAAGATACTTTCAAAAGGTAACTCCACCCCATCCTTTCATCATATAACAAAACAAAAGCAAATATGCAAGAATGTCCTACCAAAACCATTAATCTTTAGAAAACTGAGAATGAACAACATGTTGGTAATTTCAAAATGAAGTCATTAAAATGCCTAGATTAACGGTAAAATAAGTACTCCTTTCTCTCCCATTTTCTTGTTGCCCTTTCCACTGATTATTTATTGGCCAAATTGCACCTAAAGTTATTCTACGTTACTAAACTTTTATCGTAACATTTTATTTATTATTAGAATTTAAGTTTCCTGCTTCTAGAAAAATAACATGTCTCATATCTCATAAGATAGCTTTTTTATAGCTTCTATATTGATTTCTAAAGTACAGGTAGTCCTTACGACCACAATTGAGCCCAAAATTTCTATTGCTAAGTGAGACAGTTGTTAAGTGAGTTTTGCTCCATCTTTCAACCTTTCTTGTCACCGTTGTTATGTATATCACTGCTGTTGTTAAATTAGTAACAGAAATGTAAAGTGAATTTAACTTCCCTATTGACTTTGCTTGTCAGAAGGTCAGAAAAAGTGATGACATGACCCTGGGACATAAATATGAGTCACTTGCCAAGCGTCCTAATTTTGATCATGTGACCACAGGGATGCTGCAATGGTTGTAAGTGTGAAAAATGGTCCCAGGTCACTTGTTGTAACTTCGAATGTTCAGTAAGATTGTAAGTCAAGAACTATCTCTATGTATTTATAAATCATCTTTCATCAACAAGGCAAAGCATGTGTTTATAAACTTTCTGATCTAGAATATGTTTTGATCATATAAGCAAATTATATAATTGCATTTGCTAATGATATTTTACATGTAATATCTACTGAGCCTTCTCTCTTTGTCTAATTTCCTTCTAGGGCAGAAGTTCCTTTAACACTCTTGGAGCAGTTCTGTACATGACAACTTTGTGAAAATAAGATAATTTATATGCAGCTTTTCATTCTAATGGAACAGTCTACCCCAAGCTCAATTTTGCCCTTATACTATTGCTTTAGGGTTTTAAGATAATGAATGTATTGCCAACATAGTCATAAAATAACAAAAAGAGAACTAACCTTCCAGTCTTATCCTGACACCCAGCTATGTGTTGTTGTTTTAACACCGTATGGCAAACTTTGGTTAGGTAACACACTGTCAAAGTTAAAATCTAACGTTTCCCCATCCATCAGATCATTACGGATTATGGATTCCATATCGCAGTCCAATCGTTCAATGAACATGTCATCTAAGTCACTAGGCAGCTTCTCCTGATGGAAAGAAACAATTCCCACTCTTCCATACCCATTACAGCTGTTCACTGTGGTGAAGGGGCTTATGCTATTCACTTGCATGGGGTGGCTCATGAGCCCCTGGACTGAGTTTTTGGCTGAGGTTGAATGAGTCACGTTTGAAGCGTGAGACACAGCGCTAAGGGTGAGAGACAAGGTATGGCTGTTTATAACTGCTGTGGGTTGGACGTGTCCTTGATGAGAGTGAGCACTGGGGGCAATGATTTTGTTGTGGGACTGCTGGTTGCCATATGGTGATATTGCAGAGTTAGAGACCATTAATATATTTTGTCCCAGAACTCGGCTATTAGGCTGGGAAACATGAGTATCTACTGAGGCTAAGACGTCATTATGTGGCGGTGAATCAGAAGTAAGCAACTCCTTAAGAAGTCCTGGGCAGTTATATTGGTTAAGAGTCCCATAGCTCGATTTATTGTCCTGAATTGTCGGCATAGGCATCTGGGACAAAGAATTTATGCTAGGCTGAGCATAACTGTACTTCCTGTAGTCTGCATTGGCTGAACCTATATTTGTACTGGACGATGTATATGAATAACCAGTGGATTGTTGCATCATGGTAGTCGGTGGCGATTGGGTAGACCCAGTCAATGATGTATTTGGAGACAAAAGATTGAGATTATCCAGTAGATTTTCCATATTTTCGGAACTACTCATTTCAGAAAGGCTTGGCAGGGTTGAGGCCATTTTGGTTGCTGATGGAGGGTAGACCAGGGAATGCACATCCCCTTCCCCAAGGTCATCTTGTTCTGGCAGAATTGGGGAAAGTCTTCCACTAATAGTACTAGCATTTGAACTGGCTCGAGGTCGAAAAGTACTCCAGTTATTATCAAAGTCATCGTTGCTATGATTGCTGGGGCTCGCAGGCCATTTCGAGAACTGTGCTCCTGGACTGTCGCCATTTCCATCTTGACCTGCTTGAAGAGCTGATTTTTTCTTTGCAGCCCTCCCTCGACTTTTTGCAAACTTGCTGCTGTTGTCCATGGAGGCAGCCCTCCTCCTGGGTGACTTGCCACTTTTGCCTCCTTCTGGATTAAGCATCCACCAAGAGCTTTTTCCCGTTCCTTCATTCTGTACTCGAATGAACTTGCTGTGCAAAGAGAGGTTGTGACGGATTGAGTTCTAAAAAAAAAAGAAAACGTAAGAAAGATATTGAATTCCTCTGCCACAGTAATATATTCTGGATTCCCCACCCCACCCCAAAAACCCACAAATCCATCAAGTGAGAAATAGAACAATATCAATATAAAATAGTATCTCTCCCTCTACACACACACACTCACTTTCAATTGTATTTCTGTCAGTAACAAAACGTATCACACTTGTAGGATGCAAAGAGGGTGAATCAAGATCAACAAATCACAGTGGCTGCCATACCAAATAATAACACTCTTCATTGTTAGAATCAACAGGATTCTGCACTACACACATACAGGAAGCCATACCTGTTCCATCTGAAAATTAGCACCATAGATTATCAAATGTCTCTGGACGCTAGACATTCAGCCAGATTGCTATGTAAAAAGCCCTCCTCACGGGAGCATAGCTGAAGAAAGAAAAAATTCAGGATCTGCTAAGCCAGTTCCCCTACCCCCACCCCACAAAGAGGAACTGGAAAGTTTGGCTTCATCAATAATTCCATCCCGTCAGCTCAAAGACAAACTTCTCAGGAAGCAGACTAGACTAATGCAAATACAGAGAAAAGAGGAGGAAGAGAGGCTGCCTAGAGGAATCAAAGGACACAGAACAGTACAGATGGCATTTGGCTTCAATAGGGTTAAACCCACTACAATCCCTTCTCTTGCCAGTTGACCAGCTAATTGGTCTGAACAGAGAGTTATTTTACCTCTGCTAAGGGAGCGGAAAGCCAACAGTCCATTCCCACCAAGTCATCCATCTCCTGGCCTATGAGAAACAGGGAAAGGACGCAAGACCACGGAAATCACACAACCCTTGTCCCAGCACTCCCGGGCACGTCTTTCTATTAGTAGATGTCTTAGAAGGAACTGGAATCAGGTGGGTTGGCAGAAAAGGCACAGATAGCTTTCACCCTGCCCAAACGAGCTTGTTAAGTTTCCAGAGATGATGGCAACGGGTTTAACTATCATGGAAACAGGTGGACAATGCACCCAGCTGCATTTACAAAACTGGCAGTTACTTAACAACCTCTTGAGAAAATGTCATGTTAAAATGCAACAGTTATGTCTTATGAACATAATGGACAGGCTCCACCATGGTCATAACTCAAGGACCACCTGATAATTAAGATGACAGGTTAAAATACATTTGTAGTTAAAAATGCTGTCAAGAATACTGGAAGCCATTTCATTATAACTTTTGTTATTTTTTCCTTTTCTTGCACTTTTTGCTTTTTTTCCTCTCTCTTTTTCTCTTTTCCTTTATATTAGCTTGTGTTAGTTTTTATCTTTTTTTAAAAAACGTATGTGTATGTACATATATATAAGATTAGAATAAGATAATAAAATAAAACCAAAATAAAAGTATTCAGCTTTCATTTGAACAAGTGTGGTAAGCCCATTAGAAATATTAGGGGAATATATGGTTATAAATTTCATATTTTGCTATGAGTCCCCCTTTTTGTAAGATGCAAGGTTTTTGTGTGTGTGTGCATAAGATATAATTTAAACAAGGATCAAATTGGTGTGGGTGTTCTGTGTTGGAGTGTGTGTGCTTGTGGTCTTGTGTCAAGGGAGAAGAAACCTGACCCCTTTTCCCACTTTCTTGGCACTTCACCTTCCTTGTCTGGTTCACGTTTGATCATGCAATTAGACAGACAGGTAAAATGTTTAAAGCAGCTAGTGAGAAATGGAGTGTGTTGTGGTGTCAACTTTTACATTCCTCCTTTGCGTATACTTTTTCGGGTGTGAAGTAGGACCCTTCCTCCGTTTCATAACTGAATAGGAAAAACATACCGCTGTTCTACGTGTCTGTTTTATCTTGTATGATGTTTCTAGCCAAGGCTTCTGTAAACTTGCTTCATTCACCCAATGTCAAATCCAGAGATTATCACTTTCTAATTCGAAACATAAAGTTTTGCTCATCTACTGAGCAAAAGTATATTCCTACTTCCTACTGAAAATAGCTTAAAAGAGGGACAGACAGAATAATAGTGCTACACCTTGTCCTGGCAACATCAGCAGATAAGAATGTTTGAAGCTACTTGAGATAATTCAGTGTGAGGTGAACATGAAGTTGGAAAACTTTAAAAAAAAACCACAACACTCTGGACTGTTCACACTAAAATCCATTAACACATTTCCCCCCCCCCCCAAAAAAAAATGAAACCAAAGATGTTTTGTGGCCATCATATATCTCACCTTACCAAAGCTGAAAGTATGTTTTATACTGAAAATGTAATTCTGTGTGCAGATCTATCTGTGCAAATTATTCACTCCATCCACAAAAGAACCATTTAGTATTTTGCAGAAACTGCGGAGGCTTCCTTAGTCATCAAAAAGTTACAATCTAGTATTCTTATATGAAGGACATTCAAGGTCACTTTTGGAGCAGCTAAGCCATCTCCAAATTTTGCCAACAACAACAGAAGTTCCAAACAGGAAAAAGTTTGCAGCAGAGCGCCTGTTACATAAATTCCTGTTTTTCACAAGCCGGGGGAAATTAAAGAAACTACAGTATGATTTACTTCTTGGAAAAAAGTGTGGAAGAGAAATAAGTATTGCAAAAATATTTAGCATAGTTATTGATGTTGTGTCTACAAATCTTTGCCAAACATAGACATGACTTGATAATGGTACAATTTTAAACACTGGAACTTGGCAACTGGGCCAGCAAGTGCAGTGACTGAATTTGGAGTCTGTCCCTCAAGCCTAGAAAGAACTTGAGCGACAGTGAAAATGAAAGGTGGCATTTTTTGTCTAAACTAAGCAAGAGTTTCACTTCAAAGTACATGCATCAACTCAGTATGTCAAATTTTATTGCTCTATTTCTTGGCAGGATTGATTGCAACTTCATCTATAATTAATCTTTAGCGGAGTCACTAAGTTTCTCTCTAACTTTGCAAACTTCACTCTGGAAACATTTCTGCATTTGGGCATAATTATTCTATTGCCACTTTCATACATCTATGTTTCTATTCCCTGATCCTCCCCCCACACCCCACCATTATGTTTGGAAGATGACCCTTTTTCCTCCTGGCCAGCTTAAAAACCAAGGAATAGGCAGGATATAACTTAGGCAAATCAGTGTCCTTTCCAGTCAACCAAGTGGAAAATCAAGACTAGCACCAACCTGTATCCCTCCCCCAACTTACAGCAATTCCTGCAGTAATAAAACTCCCCTTGTGCCCCCCTCTGCACAAAGAAAGGGGAAATTTATTTATTTTTTAGTGCATGTTTCAAGTTCATGCTATGTGTATTTGGCTGCTTGTGATACACAGAAAGATAGATCTAAGTTTTTGGTATAAAGGAAAATTGCTTAGCCATCAAGACTTTCTGCAATAAATCCCTGTTGAATTCTGCAATGAAGGCATAACAGAATTATGGTCTCTTTCCCAACACTTATAGGTCACACTGTAGAAGTGTATGGAAGCAGAGAGAACATAATGGGACAATTTGTCACAGCCAACTAGCCGCAGCCAACTCACCGCAGCTAATTCAACAAATACAAAAGTTAAATTAATTTCAACAGAACCATGGTGAATAATAATAAAGTCAATCCAGAAATACAAGAGCCACAATAATTTTGACAAAAATTGAACCATCAATAATAAAAGTAGCTGAATGAAACAATTAATACAGCATTGAATTGTCCCGTGGCGAATTGGCCATGGCGAGTTATCCTAGACCCCGGAGAGAAAGCAATGACTTGCTTGAATCCAGACATTTGGACATGCGATACAGAATGCAAACCCCCCTCCCTCCAAAAAATCCATGCCAGGCATTTATTGAGATTGTGAAATGGACCAGAAGGATTAAATTGAGTTCAAGGCTTCATTTTGCAAATCAAGTTGCAGAGGTTTTTGTTTTTTTTACAGGAATTATGGACGCTATAACATTGCCAGTAAAAGAAACTGAACAGCTTACAGCTAGGAAGTGCTGAATGTAAATGATGGAAGTAACTGTTCAGGTGACTGTTTTCCTGAATGGGAAAATGTCTCTCTAATCCTTGTACAGTTCTAATGTCACCAAGTGCAACTGAATCAGGGAATGAGAGATAAGACTTCTCACTGCTTCCATCTTTTTCAAGTATTACTCTGTGGTGGCGCAGTGGTTCAATCCTGAGCGGCTCAAGGCTGACTCAGCCTTCCATCCTTCCGAGGTCAGGAAAATGAGGACCCATATTGTTGGGGAGGGCAATAGGCTGACTCTGTAAAACGCTCAGAGAGGGGCTGTAAAACACTGTGAAGCGGTATATAAGTCTAAGTGCCACTGCTAATTCATTTGAGTAATATTTATTGTTTTGCTGTTAGCAATTTGCTACCAAATGTTTGTGGGACTTGAAGCACATTGCATCCTGATCAATGTTCCCGGATCAGTAAATCAGATACGTTAATTTCCCATCTACTGTCCATTCAGAAGCCCGCTTATGTCCATCCACAGCAAAGCTAGCATCTGCTTCCTGCTACCTGGAATATGCATACAAGAGGAGATGCTCTGAAATTTGGAAGCCAAGAGCTCTACAGAGATAAATCTGACCCAGTGAAGTCCCTCTACAGGTTGTTGATTCTCGATGACTATTAGCAACCGGAAAACAGTGGTCTGATCCTCACCAATCTTTTGAATAAGTAATCAGCAAGCAGTTGGGACACCAGATTGTTGGGCTTCCTGCCTTAACAGCAGCAGGAAACCAATGATCCATTTCCTGCCGGCCAGCTGATGATGCTGATTAGTTGGCCAGCAGGAAGAGCAAACCAAGTTCCTAAGATTCTAGGAGGTCACACTTTTTGGTGGTTTAGGACTGTCTATGACCCTAGACCATAGCTTGTCCATCCATGATATATTGTCATTTCAAAGTTTCAGTTAAACCTGAAAATCTTCTCCATTTCTAGCAATAATACCATCTACGGGGAAAGGCATTAATCTATTCCATTAAAAAGAAGTAAGGAACGATCTGCTTAGGCGTGAATGTAGTAGCTTTTTTTTATAACGGTATTATAATATGACTTCCTTGTTAAATCTTTTATACTCCATTTAAAATCTTTTTGGGGCATTTTAAAATAAACAAGCTTGAATCCAATCACTTACAATAACAATATAACCAAATTAGCCCATCACATTTAAGACATGGCTCTTTTATCAAGAATGTTCTAAAATTATATGCATCATCAAACTATGGGGAAGCTTATGTAAATGTTAGTTTTGAAGAGTTTCTCATATTGATGGATTTAGTTAGAGCAGGGGTGTCAAACTCGTGCCATCATGGCAATGTCACATTATATATCACAACTTTTTTTCCCCTTCACTAAACCGGGCATGGGTGTGGCCAGCATGTGACATATCCAGCCCACAGGCTGTGAGTGTGACAGCCCTGAGTTAGAGGCTTATCAAAATTATTTAGCCAAAAAATCATGGATATATTGATATACATTTAATGGTAGTAAAATGTTCTGATTTTATCCTGTATTTCAGGATTTAGTGACCATTTTCCATTCTGATACATAGAAAAAAAAATTCAGAGGATCTGTTGTACTGCTTTTTTTCAGATGATAATTCACTGTGTCAAGATTTCAGGTGATGTCTTTAAAACACTATAATATTTTTTGAAATCAGTTATGAACTATATCTCTGGGGAACTGAACATCTGTTTCATTAGCTTTTGTGCACACTATTTATAGCAGGAATGAGATTACACAGAAATTACAAAGCATCTAAGAAAGTGTGTTTGTCTATGTGTCTGAATCAATGAAATAAAACCTTAGCTGCTTATTTAATTCTCTATATGTTTCAATGTATTGTTTACATTCTGTTTTTTGGGGTTTGGTCTTAGGGAATACATACTTTAAATGAAAATGAAATGTACAGTTTAAAATTGTTTTTTAAAAATAGCAAACGTAGATATAAAAAGAAGAAATTTAAACTTAAGGTATCAAGAAGAGGCATAAAATCTTATTTAGTAAAAAATCAAATCATGTAAGTGTTCTTAAAAGAACTCATTTACTGCATTGAAATAACATATTTTACCTGATTATTCAATTAACATATTTTCTGAGTGTCATAGAATAGACCATAGCATATACAATCAAGCACACTATTTTTTATAACATACTAAGCCACAAAAACAAAATAGCCTTTCCCCTTCAAAGCTAACAAACTTTCAGCTCATTCTCATGTTGCCTGTCATAATATAAAGACACCCCACTGATACCACTTCATGGGCATGTCTTCACAAGACATGTTGTCTCTATGTTACCACCAGCTCACTGAACAGCCAGGCCGAAATTGGTGTAAAATGTTGTAGTCTGAAGAGTAATGATTTCCCTCATAATATGACACACAACCTCTCCGGTGGACATTCTAAAGCACACAGAGAACAGGGGACATGTTCAGGTTCAACAATCTGCTTGGCTCCAATTGACGAGGAAGATGAGCTGCGACATCGTCCCCTCCTATATGGTTCCTGGTCTTGGCATCTTCATGGACATTTTTGCTTTGGCTACAGGAGAGACAGGATACCTCCCGTGAGTGACCTCATACCTCTTCTTTTGGGAGGTGTGGATATGAGAATATTAATCTCATGGAGGACCCTATACAGTCTTCCTTATTTGGTAAGCAAAATAAAAATAAACCTAGGACGTAGGTTTTGAGAAACAAAAGTAAATCTCAGAAGTATTGCCCTTAAAAGTTTCTAAAAACTGCCGAATTTAGGAGGGGACAACTGTGTAGGTTGCACCATCCCAAGTAGTGACACAATCGGAAGGCTGGGAGAGACTTCAAGAAAACCTCAGGCCCGTGTGGACAATATTGTGCTGATTTTGGCTGCGGGCACTAGAGTTCCTCAAGAAACAGCTGAACAGCCTATGCTTGTTCACTGGGTAGACCTACCTGAGTCAGACAAAATCATTCCAGCCACAATTGGCACATGATCTAACATTGGGCAGAGGCAGTGACCCAACCCCTACCATAAAGACACAAACCAGGACATAAGTAGTTTCCTCCAAGTAGATCCTATAATTTATCAAGTTGCTTTGGTCCTCTGTGGGATTAGGAGAGAGCAAAGCAAGCAAAGATGGGGGATCGGGGACTTCAAGAACTAATGTTGACGGTAAGAACCATGTCTTTTATAGTCCTTTATTACCATCCTTAAACCTCTGATTAGCAAGAAAGAGGAGTCAGAAGTGCTATTCCGATCATCTATGTAAGTCCCAAGGCAATGGTGGGATTCAATTTTTTTTTACTACCGGTTCTGTGGGCGTGGCTTGGGAGAGGCGTGGCAGGGGAAGGATACTGTAAAATCTCCTCTCAGAGGTAGCATTTGCCGGTTCTCCAAACTACTCAAAATTTCTGCTCCTGGTTCTCCAGAACTGGTCAGAACCTGCTGAAGCCCCCAACCTTTTTTGTGCCACGGCCCAGTACCGGCATCACAAAATGATCTGCGGCCCGGTACCAGCATCAGCACACATGACAAGACAAGGCAAGCTGAGCGACTGGCCAGCCAGCCATCCCTTGCTTCTCCCCGCCACCTTCAACCCCTCCTTTGTACCTTTGTCGATGGGCTTCGTTTTGGGACAGCTTTGGGACAGTCGCTCGGCTCACCTTGCCTTGGGTGCTGAAAGAATCCTCGCGCCTTAGTTTCGTTTGAAGGCCCCCCTTCGATGAAACTAAGGCACGAGGATTCCTTCAAACGCCGCTTTCCAACTGGAAAAGCTCACCCGGAAGCACTTTCTCGTCAAACAAGATGGCGGCGCCCAGCAAACCAGCGGCCCGGTAGGAAATGTTCCATGGACCGGTACCGGTCCGCAGACCGGTGGTTGGGGACCCCTGGTCTAAGGAACAGAGCAGTTCTGGAAGACACTTAAGAGGACAATATTCTGATAGCCAGAACTTTTTGAATAAGGTAAGAAAAATAGTGACATAATAAAAAATGAAAGCTCAAACCTGAAACCCATCCCAGAACACGTATGAATAATTATTGGTAGTTTATTTTCCTACCCAGTGAGCGAGGCTGGCAGTAAGTAGAAAGGTAGCTGGGAATCTACCTATCACTGCTCAGGGTTACACTCTGGGTGAGAGGGCAGTTTCTGCTGAGGTGCAACAAAACAAAGCAGCCATTTTCATATTGACATACTTTCTTCCCAACTCAAAGATCTGAGGAAGAAGCCCTTAGTCAACTATATAGTATAACTGCCAGGTTTTTTCCTGGTTTCAGTGGAAAACTCAGTTGAATTGTATTGCCTCAGTCATGGGCATTTTTCACATCCATGCCCTCATGGCATTTCAGCCTCTGGATCCTGGTATATTACTCCATTTTTACAATGCTTTTCAAATAGGTAGCCCTTGACGTATGACCACAATTGTACCCCAAATTTATGTTGCTAAGCAAAGGTAGTTGTTAAGTGAATTTTTCCCTGTTTTACGACCTTTCATGCCACAGTGGTTAAGTGAATCACTACGGTTGTTAAATTAATAACATAACATCTGGCTTTCTCCATTGACTTTGCTTGTCAGAAGGTCACCCAAGGTGATCCCATGACCCCGGGACACTGCAGCTGTCATAAGTACATGCCACTTGCAAAGCGTCTGAATTTTGATCATGTGCTGCAATGGTAGTAAGTGTGAAAAATGCTCATAAGTCACTTTTTTTCAGTGCCATTGCAACTTTGAACAGTCACTAAATGAATGGTTGTAACTCAAGGACTACCTGTATTTATTGCTATTATGAGCAGTTCTCCTTTAAATACAGATCAGATTGTCCATTAAGATGGTCCCTTGCAATCTGTCTTATAGGTGGACTCAGGAAAGCCCTTTGAATTGGGAAATCTCCAGGACAAATATAGACAAGATGACGGATTTGATAAATCAAAGGTAGGATCATAATTCATTTCCTGGAAAGTAATGAAAAGGGAAATAACTACTTTGTTTAACCCCAAAGACAGCAATCCCTAAATTCAAGATGTTCCCTTCCTGAATACTGTATACCTACCAAAATACTGTAAACCAGATTATTAGAAAGTCAAAATATATCTCAGTGAGGTTCTTCCAAGAAAACTACATGGACGTGTCCATTAAGTCATCAAGCATCTTATGTGATTAGAAAGGAAGATTAAATAGAAAAGGCAATATAATTTTTTTTTTAAAAAATTCCTATCTTGTCAACCAGAGTTGCCAATAGGCATTAAAATCAGCCCTGGGGATTTCCCTATCCAATAAATGCATACTTGTAACTTCCCTTGTGAATCATAAATATGAGTGAATGAATGGAAACAACACACACACACACATACATGAAAATTGATTAAATTAATGATTAATAATTAAGATTACCTATAAAATAAAGCACCACTGCCCGTATGTGTGGTGTCTTATTTTTGCCAATATGAAATTACAGATTATTCACAGGTAATTTTTGGGAGAGGAAGGGAAAAATCAATTCTCTTTGTTTTCTTTTTCATTGCTTATTTTATTGTTCTATTATTTTACTTCTGTTTTGTTTATTATTTTTCCACTTCTTGCTTTTTATTGTTGTAAACCACCTAGAGCAAGGGTGTTAAACTCACAGCGTCACATTGTTGTCACATGACATGTTGCAACTTTCCCCCTTTTGCTTAACTGGGGGTAGGCGTGGCCAGTATGTGACGCATCCAGCCCATGGGCCACGATTTGACACTCCTGGCCTAGAGTAATCCTATGGCAAGACAGGCAGCAAATAAATTAAATATATACATACATACATAGGTTTTCACTGTGGATCAAACTTCTTTTATCGGTACATATCATAAACATTGAAGCCTGGCCCCTATATTTTTAATATTTATATCTACAGTGAGCCATTCATTAGAATTACAGGTACTTAGATATCAAAGGAAACAGCTGTTAGAATCGGTGATGAAAGCTGTCATTTAATTGTGCTCCCAGGCCACCTAAACACTTTTGAAGGGTCACTGTTTAAAGCCATATCCCTTCTGAACTGACAATAAAATGCCACCAACTTCTTTAGCTTATATTTTGTTCCTATTTAGTATTTCCTGAAACTTCAGAATCATAAAACAGGAATGACAGGGCCCTAAGCCAAGAACCTCCATTGTTTTCAATGGAGGCACTCAAGAATTGGCAAAACAGGCTGGAAATGACAATGGAAGTAGAACTGGCCAGGCATCCATTCACACTGCTTTCACCCGCTCTTTGTCTCCCCTTCCCCTGACAGGATGAGTTTTGCTCAGAAATTCCAGTACTGTATTACAAACACCAAGGGGAAAAACATGCCATACGCACTATATAATGAGAAAGACAAATAGCCTGTTACATTTGTATTCCACCCAGCCTCCAAGGAACTCAGCCTTTGAAAGTTTCCTGCAGTGCCACAAACACTAGCTTCAAGTTTATGAATGAGGCAGGCAGCAACTGAGATCAAAAGACATGCAAACGGCCCAGAGGGATTTATCAAAGCAACCTGCCCCAGACTATAAAGTTCTGTTTAGCGCAAGTAGTTTCTAACTGCATGGTCATGGTGTTATTCTACACAAAGAATTTATTTCACTGCAAAACAGCCCAATATTCCAACCTTCATTCTGCTGCTCAGAACAATTCTACTTTTTAATATTTATGCGTAACTTCTCCTTTTAAAGAAAGATTTGTACAGATTCTTAGTATTTATTTGTTTACACTTAAACATATTAAGTATGTAATGTGTTTTCTGTTTCAGAATGTTTGTTTTTCTTCAAGTTACTGTCAATCTTGTCATAGTTTTTTTCCAGACCAATTTGAACAGTTAAAAAGGAAATACTTAACATTTGCGTAGGGGTTTCTTTTTCCACAAGGATGCATAGATGATGAAATACAATTCATCAATAGACTGCCTTGTGGTTCATTTAAGTACCTTTACATCCTGAATTTAATTATCTTGCAGAATTCTCCCCTTCCAAAAAGTTTCAACTGTGAAGCACTCAACAAATATTTCTCTTTTCTATTCTCTTTATCACTCCCTGGTTTATTTTATTTATTTTTTATAATCCCTGAAACGGAGAACATAGCCCCAAAAGATTTGCCGGTACAGACTTAAAAACAAAGAAAGGAAATACCCTGACATGTGCAGTTTCAAGTTTTAAACTTACAGTACTTAAATAATTGTAACTCCATTCTCATAGTCACACTGTAGCTACAGGAATTAAAACCTTGCTTCTACCAATGCTAAATATCCTTACTCTTTTTTTTAAAAAAAGTAATTTTATTTCTAATAATGCACATAAAAAAGGAAAACTAAGACATAATAAATATGTATGTGTATGTATGAGTATATGTAGACATAATATGGTTCATTTATAAGAAAATAACTTTTTTTATACAACAGATTTAATACACTTGAAAAAAACAGTAGGTTTTTCTTGAATTAAATGGCTTTAGATCAAAAGGTACATCGATAACATTGTTTAACATTAACATTGTTTAAAGGCCAACTCTGTTGATTAATTAAGATTGAATGTTCCAATTCCTGTTCCACTGTTACTGCAAATTATTGATACCTATCTGCAAAATTTTCTTTACTGGTCTATTTAAGAAAAGTTGGGTTTAAAATTTTCCAAAACTATTTACAGTAAGAGTTTGGTATGCTGCTGGTGCAAGTCCAAACTGTGTAATTAAGCAATATTTTAATTATGTATTCTGCCATTCCACGCTTTTAGATAGAGCAAATTCTTCTTATAACCCCACAAACATTTTTAACTGAAAATCAACTCATCTAAGATATTAATGCTATCTCTTTAACCACGAATTTCCCCCAACCCCCTTCTCCAAAAGGTTTATCTGAAATTCTCAAAATAGTTCTGATAGACAAATTTACTTGGGGAGTAATACTGTTTTACTGCAGAAAATACGAATCCAATTTGCTAAAAGAATGGAAACATTTATATCCGATATATTTTTAATATTAGTATTTAATATTTAATATTTGCTGGCTGGCTGACTGACTGACTGACTTGTTGGTTATGGACTCTCAAACTGATGTTGATTCTTAACGACCGCATAGATTTTTTTTCACAGACAATCTATTCCTAACCAGGATTTTCAGATTTTCCTAATAGCGTACTCATTACCATTGTAACTAAGTCCAACTATCTTGCTGGTGGCCATTCTCCTCTTTCTGTCTATCTTTACCAGGCTTACAGCCTTCTGCAGTGACTGGGTCACATGAGGAAATCACCAACAAATTCATAGTATCTGGCAACTATTTATGGCCTTGGGGTCAAGAATCAATCTCCCTGTTCTCTAATTTCATATTCAACCACTGAGTGATGGATTTTTACATTGGCCATTTGGAATGGAAATAATGACTTAGAAGTTGCTAATTATCAAATTAATAGATGGACTTTAGTAGAAGTGCTTTTTGTCATGCTATTGTTATCACAGTCAACATAATAATACAATCCTTCCCTCTCTTTCTTTCCCTTTCATGGACTCTGTACTGTCATAAGGAACAGCTGATCAAAAAATTGGATTGATAAGATTATATCCAAAAGAAACTTTATGTTTTCTAAACAACACAGGCAATAATTGTTTCTCCTCGGCCTTAAATGTCATTGGAAAAGCTACCACATCCTCAACAACTGATGTCATCCATTAGTCTAGCTACCCCACAAGTAAAAGGAAAAAAGAAAAGAATCTCTCCTCCTATTCACTCACATGGTGGTAACACAACAGCTCTGAACATATTGCATATTGTGGGAAGAAATTTTGGGTAGCAAAAACACAATCAACACCATTATAATTCTCAGATATTTCAGATCGTCTACTGCTGAATTCAAAGCAAATACTAATACTATGGGATGTCATTTAATCCAGGTTAAAGTCACTGTGAGTCTGAAACCTGTGTAAAATGGGATCTGTGTTGGATTAAAACTGGTGCTTCTGTGTCAGCGCAATTAGGTATAGCAGATGAAGAATCAACTCTACGTGAAGGTTAAAATTAATTTTATTGAGATCAGTTACACTATCAGAATCTTGCAAATCTGATTGCGCTGTAAATTCCCCCCACCCCTCTGTCACCTGTAGACTTGTACTGAATTAGGGAGGCATCTGCCTAAGCCACTTCTGAATATTGTATCTCAGGATTTAAAAAACGAAATTCAGCCCTCCTTATTTGGGTAGTAATTTTTGCATGTCTCTGTCAAGATCATCTTCCTTATTCTCTACAGTCTGCAGCTTACGTTTTCTCCCTTAATATGTAACCCAACAAGGGTTCATGCTTGTTATCCCCAATTGCTTTCATTAGTACTTCAATCTGTTTACGGTTCTTCAGTGGGATAAAGATTTCAGACACTGTAACTTGAAGCCAAAGTAATCAGAAAATGCTTACAACAAGCCTACAACTTACATCATTTGGTCAGTGACCATTCAAAATTACGATGGTGCTGAAAAAGTGACTTAAGTCCTAGCCATTGCAGAATGTCAATTGATCAAACATTGCAGTGACAATTGGTCGCATGATCAAAATTCAGGGTCTTGGCAACCTGCCCACATTTATGATCACAGAGAAGCTTCAACTTCCCTCACCTGCCCCCCCTATTCCCCCAATTATGCCATATAAGCTTCCCTGCAGAGCAGCACTTGCCAGGGGGGAGATCTGGGGCTGAAGTAGAGGCCCAGGGTCTTCAGCAGACTCAGCCAGCTGCCACCTCCCCACAAAGCCCTCCCCCCATTCCATAGGCCCTGCAATGCTCAGCTGACCTTCGCCATCTTCCTCCCGCTGCTGATCAGGCACGCCTACCTTGACCCTATGTGAGGCATCTAGTAGTCACCAGGGGTGGGATTCTCCCAGTTCGCACCTATTTGCTAGAACCGGTTGTTAACATTCTAAGCAGTTTGGAGAACTGGTTGTTAGAAGAAATTACTGGCCTAATCCTGTAAGGAAGGCAGGAAGGAAACATTCTGGGGTTGCTTACAGAAACTGCCTTTCAGTTAACCCTTATTACATTCTTGGCAGGACTAAACTTCCTGTCTCAGGAACTTCTCTGGAGGTTTTTTTTCCTTCCTTTGTTGGTACTTTGTTTGTGTGGAGTGACCATTCAAAGTTACAATGGCACTGAAAAAAGTGACTTATGACCATTTTCACACTTACAACTGCTGCAGCATCCCCACAGTCATGAGAGGCCAGGCAAAGAGATGTGTGCCTCAAGGTGAGTGATACTGAGTTGGCCACGCCCAACCAATAACACGACCACCAAGCCATGTCCACCCAGTCACATGACCACCAAGCCACACCCACTATCCAAGCCACGCCCACAGAACTGGTTGTTAAAAATTTGAATCCCACCCCCGCCAGCCACCCCAAGCCTTCTCCCTGAGGCTGCTTGCTCCATTCCCCAAATCGCAAGTGCCGTTCTCCAAATTGTGCCTCCTGTTCTTATCTGTAGCTCAGGGTTGACATGAGAGGTATTTGGATGTTTCATGATCTAGCACTGATGATGTTACTTTGGGTAAGGAAACGTCTGCAAGAAAACAACCAAGCTCAGAGAGCACCAAGGACCCACCACCCCTCGCTTCAGAAAACTTTCGGAAAGCTTCTGAGGTTTTCCAAAGCTTTGTGAGAATGGCGCAACTTGCCATTCTCCAAATGGTGCCCCCGTTTTCACGAGAGCTGAGGAAGCCTCAACAGTAGAAACAGGAACAAGAAGACAGCGAAGGTCATCTAGGGGGGTGGGATGCAGGGTGGCTGGAATGCTGGACAGCTAGGATGGGAACACTGAGGGGGAATACCCACAGCGTTGGGGGCAACCCCAGACCAGGGGCATGCCAAAAAGTCCCTGCTGGGCCAGGCTGGGCACCTGAGGCTCCCAGTGTGGCTACAGCTTCACACGGTTCTGAGGCTTCTCGCAGCCCACAGCCAGAGTGCACCAAGGAGCTCATGAACCCCAGCATAGCCTTTCCCCAGCCTTCCTGACCTTGTGCCACACCACAGCAGTCCCTCTCCCAACTTATGCACAGCCTGAACTGGGCTTCCCAGGGACTGCCCCCCCCCCCACACACATACTGAGGCGCCCCTGCATACTTTACCTGGGATACCCTCCACTTCCGGCTGTGTCTGGAGTTACAACAACAACCAGGATTGCCATCGCTATGTGATACTGTCACATTACATTGTGCTCTGCAACCACATCACTTAATGGTAGCCATTCTGGTCCCTATTGTAGTCTTATGTCAAGGACTACTCTATATAAAAATACTTCTGGGTTATCTGCTATGTAATAGGTTCAAAGTTTTTACTATGATAACTAGTTTTATGTCAAGATGAAATATCTAGAATGCTCACCTCACAAAATTCAGCCATTTGTTAGTTACAGTTGAGTAAAAATAAAAGCAAAAGGAAGAGTCACAACAACCATTTTGAGGTTCTTGCAAGAACCTGCAAGAACCTGCATGAACCAGATTAGACTGTCACTTTCACTGATAATTAGTTGTACAGTATGACACAGCTGCCTACAGTATATTAAAAATAAATACCTTCTCTTAGCCCATTTAGTTATACAAGTTTTCCTATTTCCTTCCCCATCACTGGTGGGTTTTCTAAAAGTTTGTGCTAGGGATGGAAATATAATTTAAACTGTATAAACTAAGAAGACAATAGTATCTGTCTCAATCTATCTATTCTCTACTTTTCCTGAGAGATCCAGCCTCTTGTAAGAATTCAGAAATATTATGGGAACCCTTGTTTTATCTAAATAAAATTATTATATAATTAAATAGAATAGTAGAAGGGAAAAAAACCTTAAACTTCCACAACACAGCTATTATGCCAGTGCCACCTGCCCACATAGACACACATCTTACAGCAGTAAAGCAAGAATAAAATCTGTGACAAATGTAAAAAAAAAAACCAAACCCACAACATTTAAAATTAGGAAACTAGGGGCCCCAAATTCATTCATCCTTTCAACAGGCCATCAATTATCACCCATCTGCTTCCTGCAATATGTAAAAAAAATAACGTTCACCATCCTCAGTCAACCATATATTCTGTATAGATAGATGGAAAGCGAGCAAGAAACTGCAACGTTCGACCCCCCCAATCTTTTTCCAACATTATCTTACTATCTCCTGCTTGTACAGAGCTCTTAAACATGTAAAGTTACTTGTTGTCTGTTATAATTTGCTTGCCTGCTCTTTGAGCTGACATAACGATTTTATGAGGAAGACCTGCATTACGTGAGCAAATTACTTATTCCATAAAGCATACCTTGGTGTACTACAAATAATGAGGAATGTATTATTTATTAGATTATTTATTTGTACGTAATAATGAATAATGTACATATTCATCTTAATTAATGACTCTGCATATAAAAGCCCTTTTAAAATGGAGCTTAAATATTAAGATTATTAACAGCTACTAGTTCTGATGTCTAATATGTGATATTTTGTATTATATGGAGATACTGTCTAGAACAAGCTTGGGTGGTGCTAGAACAGGGGTGGGCAATTAATTTTCCCAAGGGGCCACATGAGAAAATGGGCTATTGTGGAGGGCAAAACAAGGGGTGTAGGCTCTGATGCATGCACATATGTAAATTTTAAAACATAGCAGTCACCTTCCAAAAAAAAAAAAAAGTAATGCAATTGTATGGTTTGCACTTATTTACATGTGATTTCTAACTTCCAACTGACCTCATGCAGGCTAGACAGGAACAGCCAAAGGGCTGTAAAGTGCCCAAGTCTGTGCTGAAAGATTTGTGTCTTTGTTAATACTGAACTTTTCTCAAACATCTGGGTGCAAAATGTAGAAAATAAAGAACACCATCACAGCATCTAGAACAATTCAGGCTAGTTCCAGATAGAAAGTCCGTAAGTGTAATTCCTCAAAAAATGTCCTGCAGCTGTTTCAACTTGTCCATGCTGACAGATGAGAAAAAATATGGGACAGACCCATGCACAAAGCTCTGCTTGAGGTGAGGATAACTTCATAGTAAAAATTTTAAATTATCATCATCAAAGTTCAGTCTAATGCATAATTCACATGGTTAGGTGAGGTATTAGGTTATTATCAGTGGTGTGATTCAAAAATTTTTTACTACCAGTTCTGTGGCGTGGCTTGGTGGGTGTGGCAGGGGAAGGATACTGTATAATCAGTCAGAGGTGGTATTTGCCTATACTCTGACCTACTCAAAATTTCCGTTACCGGTTCTCCAGAACTGGTCAGAACCTGCTGAATACCACCTCCGGTTATTATATACAAATTACATGATAAATTTAGACTTTAGCAGAAGCAAAGAAGGAAAAAGGAAAGCGATAAAAGCATGATTATATCAAACGAGAACATCATCAACAGGTCTTTTAAAGGAAAGTAGGACTCATCTTATTCACTCCTATCAGTGATCAGAAATAGGGCAGGGCAGTCTTACAAGCAAATGTTACTCACTCCCTAATGTCTCTTAGAAGATACAATCATACATCTTTAAAGCTCTCCTTGTTAGCTTTCTCTTGATCTTTACTTTTTGCTTTCTTCCCTACCGATATTCAGAGTCCACAGTAAGCACGAAATTTGCTTAAGTCATTTCATAGTGCTTTTGAAACAGTACAATCCTCAAAAGAAGACTATGTCAAAACCAGACTTTTCCCACTTTGAATTATGCTCCTTTGACACACACAGTTCTGTCAATATATGGCTTCTAATTATCAGTTATCATTCTGTTCCCAACAGAATGTCTCCTTAGAATTTTCCTTTGGACCCAACATGATTCCTCAGACATCCAGGGAAAGAAAATTCAAAAGGCCCTTTTCCTTTTAAAAGAAAAGCTGAGACAATAATGAAAATTGGGCATGTTACTCACCAGCAAGCTTGTAGGAGGAATTCCTTCCGTTCAAGGCTTTGCTTTCACCCTTTTCATTTTTTTTTTCCAACTGAAGGGCAGAATTTCTCAGACAATAAACCATGCTCAATCCTCACAGGGTTATTTTGGCTTTCCCCTCTTTAAGCTTTTTCCCTCTAAAACTTATTTTGGGAGGCAGGATTCTAGAATACATTTGGGTTTCCCGTGTCATCAGATACCTCCTGCTTGCATATGGCTGCTCATATTTTGATTTCATCATTTATGGTAGTCACAGAATGAAATTGGGACAACAATATTGGATGAATCAGCACTGTGTTAGGGTGTCTGTCAAAAAGAGATGCTTTGAATTAAACCTCTTTAAAAGGCTGCTGAAGTTGTGAAGTTATCAGAGACATATAGAGAGGATACATATGTAATTCCCTCTATGCAATTACGGACGGAATCTCAGATTTTCTGGGTAAGGGATCAATTGCCAAAAAAATTCCCTTTTCCATTATAAATTGTAACTGCCTATATGATATTTGAAGTAATTAATCCCAGCTGAAAGGGTTAGAATTATATTTTAAGTGGGAATGCCAGGCTAAGGGAATGGCACAAAGTACCTTAAGAGGGCAGCACTGTTGGAGTTATTTTGAAATGAATATTTTGAAAAGGCTGTGAGGTAATTTGTGAATTCTCTTTTGCCTTTCTATCTAGCAAGTAGAACAGGAAGCGAGTGCGGTAGAGAACAAAAGTGAACTTGCCAAGTTGTTATTAAATACATTTTCAAAGGGCCATCTCTGAACATCCAGGATGGGACAAAAGCAAAACTGAATGTATTTTATGTGTATTTATGTAATCAGAATTTAAAGGGAGATTTTCTTTTAAAACTTCCTTCCATCCCATTTTTGATTCTTAGGCCGTATCACACATTATTTTGTCCTTAGAGATACTGTGCATACATAGATTAGAATAAGAAGTAGAAATTTGCTTGAAGTATCGACTTGAAACAAGGCTAATAGAATAAAACTTAACACTTGTCATGCCCCTTGTGGAGACTGACTCTGAGGGAGAGGAAGAACAGCCAACAGGGAGTTGGAATGTGGCTCCAGAGATGGTGGAGGAGGCTGGGGAAGGGCAGAGGCTGGCTGAGCAGTCAGAGGAGGACCCAGGCCCACCCCCTATCCATCCTAGGGCACGCAGGGAGGAGAGGATCAGGGTAAAACGTGATCCTACTCGGGAGGAGAGGGCCATGATCCTCTTCATAGGTTGCAGGTGTGAGATTTGCATAAGAGTTTGGACCTGCGTGCTAACAGATGCTGAAGACAAATTAGTGTTTTATTCCTAAAGAAGGTTTATGTTGGTTGGTGTTCTTCCAACAGACTGTACCTGGTTATCTTCCTGAAGTTGGCAGTTATCTATCCTGGTCTGTCATGGAACTTTATTCAATGCGGTTTGGTTTTGGTTTTTGCTTTGTTATTGGCTCTTTGAATTTGAACTGTGTTTCTTTCCTTTGAAATGTTATTTTGAAAATAGTTTACTCCTCCACTGTGAACAATTAAACAGTGAAGCCAAGTTGAAGGCATTAAAGGACTTTTATTTACGTTTTGGTTTTTGTTCTGGGTCATTACAACACTGCTCAATTTACCATATTGCAGCCCAGAAAATGATAGAACTGTATGCTTTCTCATAAAAATATAAATGTAAAGAACATAAGATTCTTCTTCCCAAGAATTTGTCTTGCCTAAAAGTCCCTAACTTTCATAATGAAAGCTGGCAGTCATTGCTAAGTAGATCTAGAGTAGGCATATCATCACAATAAAAACAAAGGTGAATTTTATTTGGCTATAACTTAGATTAATTTTAGAATGCAGGCAGTAATTATGCAACTGAAATTTGGCTAGATTACTTGGTCATAAATTCTTACAGTATTTTTCAAAGGATACTGTACTAATCTTCACTGGCACTGTCTTCTGATAAATTGATAAATAAATTGATATTTGTTTTAATTAATAAATAGGTAAACAAACAAACTGCTGTCATTCTGGTATATTTCTTCAGAAATTGTTGAAGGTACTGTACTAAAACCTAACTTTATTTTATTTTCTGCTCAATGATGAACCATTCATGTAACACTCAATTCATTCTAACACAGGGTTTATTTCCACATACTACTTGTACTTCAATCAGCATCTATCCTTCAACTATCAACATTAAAACTTGAGTTTTAATTCCACTCTTTAATATATCACTATCATTTTCACACAAATCTCTAAAATACTCCTTCATTCAATTTCATCTCTAATGTTTTATCACTTTTATTTCTAGAAACTTTCATTGTGCTGGAACTCTTTAGCTACTTCCAAACTTTTTAAAAAATCCATCAAAGTCAATCTGCATTTTCTGTGCATCGTTTAATTTTAATCTTTCCTTGCTTCTCTTTCACATTCATTTCTTATATGCGTTATAAAAATCTTATTTTTGCAGCAGTTATCTCATATGTACATTATATTTTCATCCACACCCTTCTTAAATTTATCATTTCAAGGACCTTTTCTTATTCTTATCATTAATATTTATTAATATTAATAACTGTTCTAGAGCATGTAATTCTTTTCACTCTATTACAAGCCATTTCCATCTTGATCTTCGTTATATCCATTTTCACTTATTCTGATGGGAAATTAATATTTTGCATAAAAGAATCATGTCTCTCCCTTCAGATGTTTTATTCTTATTTTAACGGCTTTTCCTGTTCATTGTTCTTAAGGTCTACTCTGGATACTATCAAATATATTCTATATTCAGAACCTATCATCATCTATATACAGTATTTCTGGTTCTTCTGTTATGACCTTTTACTGGAGAATAGTGCAAAAACCTATGGATTCCTATTTTCATACACATTAGAAGAACGATAACGATTAGTACTTTCTGATATACGCTTTTTCTTTTAAATCCAACCTTAACTTTTCTACATGTATTAGTTAGCCCTCTATTCATCAGAAAACTTCCCATTGTATCTTGGTTTCTGATGCCCTCCCTCCCTCTTTACCTACATTTTATCCTACACTCCAAATCATAATCTTCCATATTATTATGATTTGGTTGTCATCAGATGGGCCCACAAATATTGACCAACACTAATCACTGTCACTTTAATCGATCGACGTTTTCATGTAAGACATTTTAGTAAGATAAAGGATGTAAACTACCTTTACTTATATCATAACACATGTTGCATTAACTATTAATGTTAAGGACAGTCAGTTTGATATACTTCACCAATATTTCACAAGCATAAATAAATCTCAATTGTGCTGCAAGTTGTATCCCATGCTATTCCATGCAAGCTAGGATCTCTAGTCAGATTACCTTGCATGCCAATGTACCAAATCCCACCGACTAAAAGATATAAGCAGCATACTAACATACATTCAAATGTATCAATTTGTAAAATTTAGTGAATGAAGGTCATGATACTTCTCCCCATTAAAAAGCAAAAACAAATCTAGGGGTATGAAGTCTGCCTTGGTGAGGGACTAATAAGGCCAGTTATTTTGAAGAACTTCCTAACATATGATTTTTGAACACAGTAGACCTTTGCGCATCTTCTAAAGTTTAAAAACTCCATTGATAATCCTTCCAACATGTTGATAAGTGATCCTTGGTTCTTCAGTGAAGATCTGCTGAAGGTCTTTTTCTGACAGGAAATAAAAGCTTTTGTAAATACAGTATAGGGATGTCTTCAATACTAGCATATGTATTCATCAGTTCCATCTGTTGGGGAACCTTCTGAGAATTGAAACTTTTAAAAAAATAAATACGTTTGATTCTCCAATAGTCCCTTGGTCAACCTCCAGACATTTATATTTAGGAATTCTCATTTCTGGTTTTGACAAGCCTGGCTTAGTAGGTATTTCCATCAGGGGATGGAATCAATCAATTCAGCAGGAAACAAGAATTGGAAACTATAAGTATCTTGGTTACTTCAGAGTTATGAAGATCTTTCTTAGCCATTAATTTATTTATTTGTATGATTTTGCTTATCAGTGCCAGAAGAAAGGCAGCACAGAAGAGTCCATTAAACCAATTCAACACAAGACCATCCATTACTGTTACCCCTTCCTCTTGGAGACAAATCTTAGAGCCTAAACCAGTGTTTCCTAAAACTCGCAATTTAGCAATGTATGGACTTCAATTCCTAGCATGATGGCTAGGGAATTTTCATCTTCCCTTGATGTCAACATTGACAATTAACAAGAACAGCGAACTGAAGCTAGATATGAAGGAGACCAGCCTCTAAAGTTACAGAATTCTGAAATCCAGAGATTTAGACGGGGTTTGCCTTCTCTAGAAATTGGGAAAGTGGGGCTCCCTCCTATAATGAATTATAAAACTAGAATTGTTCCAAAAGAAATTGTTTTACCCTACGTGCATTATACTGTACCTGCAAGAAGATATTGTATTTTTCTTAAGTCACAAGCATCTTGCTTATAGCTCAATATAATAAAAAGGTGCAATTTGGTGCCCAGGTTGCTCTTCTAGCATCCTGGATTATTTTGATTTAAAAGACTCAAAAGTCAAAAAGTCATAGCTGAAATAATAAATGACTTATTTTTCATCCTGGTAAAGGAAATACATCATGACCCATTGTGATACGCTCACAGATGCTGTTTTCACAGGAAAGTTTAAAAATAACTGAATCAATCCGCCTTGCTACTAACATTAAAAAAAGCACCTTCCCACAATTCATTGGGAAAGAAAAGACATATTTTCAATACATTGGGTGAATTTAGAAGGAAACTGCATCTTAAGTAGAGAAACAACAGAACCCCTAATTAATTTTAAGAAAGGAAAAAAAATGGAAAAACATAATTTAAGAAGGCTGAACAAACAAACTCCTCCTATAGGCCACTGTTCTTTAACTCTAGAAAGAAGTCATGCATTTAGGTTGAATTTATACAGAATTCTTCTGGTTCTCCTGAGAAAGTTTTCCAAAATCAATGAGCACACACTTCAAGATGAAAATCTAAACTCCAAGGGATGGAAATGAGCATTGTTAGATTTAATGGGGCTATGGCTACTGAGATATACACAAGGCTACCTCATTACTCTCATTACTCTCAATACTACCTCATTACTTTAATCAAACACTGATTAATTCATTACCTCAAAACTTACAACTGTTCTACCCCATCACCTATATCAATGATTAGATAATCAATTTCTATAAAATATTTCATTAATGGTTTAATTATTGTTTTAATTGATTAGTGTGATTAGAGTGTTTAATGCAAATAGTGTGATTACTGATTAGTTTAAAAGATCAAGATTCATGTAATTTAATTGATTAGTAAAATCAGTGACTTAGTGAATTTAATTGAACAGTTTGATTAATAATTAGTTTAATTAATTGATTAGTGATTAGTGCAATTAATTGATTAGGCTGATTGTTGCTTAGGAAAATTATTTGACTAGAGAGATTACTGCAATTGTTTGATTGGTGTGATATTGGCTATATTGATTACCCAAAATTGTTCCATTAATTAATTTAATCAACGTACCATCTTAACAAACCTACTATGCCAAGAAAAAAATCCAATGCCAAACCACAACCTAAAGAGAAAGTAATCCCCACCAATGAACCACAAGACTCCTGCACATGCCTTAAATGCTACAAAACTCTAAAGGATAATGAAAACTCCACCAAATGTTCTCTATGTAACAAATATGTTCATCATGACTGCTTGGGATTACCCGAGCAAATGATTCAAAACCTAGAATCATCCAATGAGTTTCCATATCTCTGCAAATCATGCAGACCCAAACTGGATCTGTTAGAAAGAGTTGATACCATTGAAACACGAATAACATCCCTTGACACCATAGTAGCATCCCTGGACGCCTTAAAAGAAAGATTATCCAACCTTGAAAAAAAAGACACAATGCAAAAACCTGAACATCCAATAGCTACAAACTGCATCTCTACCCAACAATCACAACCCAATCCACAACCCAATCCACAAAAAACGTAAGCCAGAAAAATAATGATATCCCAATCCTCATCAGAGAAGCTGTTGAGCGTGAACGGAAACGTCCAAACACCATCTTATTTGGTCTAGAGGACAGCAATGATAATGATGACATCACAACTGTCCGAAACATCATCAGTGATTATCAAGCATCAACCATCTCCCCTGATGAAATACTTGACATTTCCCACGTTGGCCGAGAGCTCAAAAACAGAGATGGCTCTGTGGCCCCACGCTTCTGCAGGGTCATTTGCAAAAAATGAATCAAGCAAATGTAAATTCATTTACACTATAAATTCACTCACCAAAACCAACACCAACCATAACAACCTCCATTCTCGCCCTGACCTAACCATACAGCAACGTGCCCGCTCCCGTGTACTCCGCACTGAACTCAAAAAACATCTGGACAATGGAGAGAAGGACCTGTACATTGACTACCATGCTGACTGTATCAAAAGTAAGTCACTCAACCCGCAACTCAGCTTTAACCTTCAACCACAACCCTACCTCAACCAATCCACCATCACCCAAGACTAGGCACGCACGCCCCTAACTACCTCAATTCCAACTACTGCTGGCCTTAAATGCAAGCTACTCAGTGCAAGAAGCCTTGTGAATAAAATACCTGAATTTCTCCTCTTACTAAATATGGCTAAATTCGACATCATATTTGTCTGTGAAACATGGCTCAACGCATCTCTCCCTGACTCCATTACCACAGTAAGAGACTATCATGTTTACCGATCAGATCATGAAATTCGTAGAGGAGGTGGTGTTGCTATCTTCTATAAAAAGTCCTTACATCTAAAACACATCCAAGGTAACCAGGAGCTTGCTCTTCCTGAGACCATCATCTGTGAACTATCCTTAAATATCACATTTTGATTCTTACTATGTTACAGAGAACCCAATTATGACATCGAACATGTACACAAGCTAAATACACAACTAACATGGGCAGCATCCTGCCCTCATACTTTTATCTTTCTTGGTGACTTCAATCTACCTCATATTGACTGGACCCTAAATGAATGTACAACTGAACCCATACACGCAACCTTCTGCAATGCTGTTACAAATCTGGAACTGGAACAACTACTAACCAACAACACTAGACTAAACAACTGCCTCGATCTCATCTTCTGCAATAGTTTGAATTTAATTTACGGAATACAAACTAAAGAACCCTTTTACAGCAGTGACCACAATATGACTGACTTTTGTCTGAACATACGCCCACACAAAAATCATCACAATGACGTAATTCCCAATTATAACTTCAAAAAAGGCAACTATGATCTTATAGACAACGATCTCTCATCCCTTGATTGGCAATCTCTATTCACTGGATGCAGTACTGTTGAAGACCATTACAACATATTTTTACTTGAGGTCAAAAGCGTCATCAAACTATATGTACCAACAACAGGTCCCCCCCCCCCAAAAAAAGATTACCCATAGCAATAAGGAAACTTCAACCCAAAAAGAGATCACTCTGGCAAAAAAACAAATTTGGTCATGTTGCCAATTTCAAAAGCAGATACAAAAATTTATGTCACCAGATAAAGACTGAATGCACCAATTATCACATGAAACAAGAGGAAAACCTTCTATGCACCAATTCCACTCACACTTTTTACAATTTTGTAAACAACAAACTAAAAGACTCAAAATCCATCCCACCCCTGATAGGACCTAATGGTAAAGACTGCAACGACGACACCATTAAAGCCAACATCTTTAACACATTATTTGGCTCAGTATTTGTAATCATGCCTAGTATTTCCTAGCCGAACCACAGACAATTACAATGATCTAATACATATTGATTTTACAGAAGACAATGTTGAAAAAGCACTATGCAATCTAAAACCATCTCTATCTATTGGACTGGATGGAATATGTGCCTATTTCTTCAAAAAGCTATCCACTTCCATAGCCGACCCTTTAAGCATAATCTTTGAAAAATCTTTCAGGACCAACTCCTTGCCTAACCTATGGTCACAAGCCATGGTCATTCCTATCTTCAAAAAGGGAGACCCCAACCTAGTTGAAAATTACAGACGAATCTCTTTATGCTGCGTCATCTGTAAAGTCATGGAATCAATTATTAACCAATCCATTATCCTCCACTTAGAGACAAACAACCTACTCTCTAATAAACAATTTGGTTTAAAAAAAAAACACTATCCCGTAATCTGCAATTCTTACACTGCAAAAACATATGGACTACACAACTCGATCAGGGCAAAGCAATAGACGCAATCTATATAGACTTCTGTAAAGCCTTTGATTCAGTGGTACACGACAAACTACTCCTAAAACTAAAATCTTATGGCATCTCTGGACAACTGCATAACTGGATAGAAGCATTCCTGTCAAACAGACAACAAATGGTTAAAATTGGGAGTGTCCTATCAAATTCTGTACCTGTCAATAGTGGTGTCCCACAAGTGGTATCCCCCAAGGCAGTGTTCTAGGACCAACTCTCTTCATACTCTACATAAATGACCTCTGTGATTATATTAATAGCAACTGCATTCTTTTCGCTGATGATGTAAAGCTGTTCAATACCACAGACAATACTGCTACCCTTCAAAAAGATATTGACTATGTATCAGAATGGTCAAACAAATGGCAACTTCAAATCTCAACAAATAAATGCTCTGTCTTACATATTGGCAATAAAAATCAGAAAATAAAATACAAGCTGAATAGTCAAGATCTTGTTGATGATCCAAGCTCTGTCAAGGGCCTTGGAATACTCATTTCTAATGATCTAAGTGCTAGAGCCCACTGTAACTACATAGCCAAAAAGGCATTAAGAGTCGTTAACCTAATCCTACGTAGCTTTTTCTCTGGTAATATCACACACCTAACTAGAGCATACAAAACATTTGCTAGACCAATACTCAAATACAGCTCATCAGTCTGGAACCCACATTATGTATCTGATATTAACACAGTTGAGAAAGTCCAGAAATATTTCACAAGAAGAGTTCTCCACTCCTCTACTCGTTGTAGAATACCTTATGCCACCAGACTTGAAATTCTAGACCTAGAAAACCTTGAATTACACCGTCTTCGGTCTGATCTAAGTATGGTATATAAAATCATACATTGCAATGTCCTACCTGTCAATGAATACTTCAGCTTCAACCATAACAACACAAGAGCACACAACAGATACAAACTCAAGGTTAACCGCACCAAACTTGATTGCAGGAAATACGACTTCAGCAACAGAGTGGTCAATGTCTGGAATACTCTACCTGACTCTGTAGTTTCTTCCCCAAAGCCCAAAACCTTTAACCTTAGACTGTCTACTATTGACCTCACCCCTTTCCTAAGAGGTCTGTAGGGGGCGTGCATAAGCCCACCAACGTGCCTACCATCCATCCTATTGTTTCTTTTATTTTTCTTATATGTACCCATTTCATGTATTCATAACTATGTATATACTTATACCTATTATCTTGTAAGCAATTGACAAATCAAATAAATAAAATAAATAAAAAAACAAGACAAGATTCTTCTATGATCTTTAAAAATTATATCCAGCAGGGATTTCCTGCAAAACAAATTGAACTTGTCCTTATTGCAAGTTCTTCTCATTCATCCTGGCCAGTTATCCATAATTGCAGATTAAGTATGATTAGTATTTAATATTCCTTTAATTGGGGTTTCTTTCCTGCAGGAGATTTTTTTAGTTACTAATATCCTAGTAGCCTGGCTTCCTTTTACAATGAAATATTACTACCATGAAGAAATGAAAAGATTATGCAAGGCACAGACAGTAATTAATATTCCCCCCACTATATGCATATATAGAGAATTAAGTCAACAAATTAAGTGGTAAACATTAATCATTAGTCAGGAGGCATTAAGATTGGCAAAATCCATATTGTAAACTTTTAATTCAAGAGTAGAGAATCTGTGCCTTAATTATGTAGTTGTACCAAAATTCCCAATGTGTTTCCCTGCTCATCAATCTGGCTGCCACGTCAGCTGTATTTGGAGATCAGATATAGTTACTCTCCAAAGCTTCTATAATATTTTTTCCTTTGTTGTGTTTATTGCCTATTACCACAAAACAGAAAAGGGCAACGGAGAAAGCTCTCAAATATAATCATTTTGGGTGGCAATGTCATCTACATTATTTGGAAGAGGTAAATGATAGCAATTCCAGGGAAAAAGATTACTATGGCAGTACCATAGCAAATTATTGACCAATATTTGAAAGTCTTCTGAAGAAACCTGTAATGAGCCTAAGCAACCTGCATTATATCTGTCTATAACTCCTCCTCCTCCTCTTGGAAATCTGAATCTCAAGATTCAACCATCTAAAAAAGCTGCCTAATCTTATTATCTACTTCTTGGATGAAAGTATTCCATTCTTTCCACCTACAATTTCTATTAAGCACTGGAATAACACGGCAAGCTGATGAAAACTGAGTCAGATCTGAAAAACAAACAAACAAACCATAAGGGATATTTCCATTTTTGTTGTTGAGAGCAACAGCTTTTAAAACAGGTGCCTTGCAAAGTTGGGTCTCTGAATGGGCCAGTTATGCCACTTCTTTCTATCAGATAAGAAAGTCTGGCAAATCTGCAAGCCTCAGAACAAAAATATTATAATTTATTTACTATGACAGAGGATCCAGGTAACATTTTTCCATTTGTTGCCATTTCATGGTTTGCAACCAGAGCTGTCATGTTTACATGAAATATATGTCCAGTGATTCTCTTCTTACTGGGGAAAAAAAACCTCATCACCACCAAATTTCTTTTTGCAGTGTTGTCTGTAAATATCACTGGGGCCTTCTGGATGAATGGGCATCCACCCTATCCTTGCCAGACTTTCTGGAAATTAAGTTGTCTTGCATTAACTAAAGGAATGAAGAACACAATCTAGCCCAAGGGCTATCATCTCCTCCTAAACTTGTTGGACCAGGCTGAAAGCTCTTCCACACCACAGCTTTAAGTTGCTTGACTGACTCCCATGCATAAACCAGCTAGAAGCTAAGTTCCTTCAAGAAATCCCTTTTCTGATTTCAGCTTCCTGCACTTGGCCAAGGGGATGGCCTCCTGTTGTCTTTGGATTAAAGGATTTGACTGTGATCATATTTCCTTGCTCCACCCATTCATCCTGGAAAAGGAAGCTGAGCAGATTCCTACTGAGGTACACCGTCTAAGAATCCCCTTATACCCAGTGGCTTGGGAGGGAGGGAGAGAGGGAGGGAAGGAAAGAAGGAAGGAAGGACTTTGATTATATGGTTGCAGCTGCCACCTTTAGTTCTTTTACTCCCTCTGGATTCCCAAGAGTAGTAATATCAGACAGACACAGAAGTACCAGAAAATCATGTTACCAATGTGTTAAATTAAAATGTACACTCAATTGCATTTTGTCATATAATTTCATTAAACATCAATCATGTCCCTGCTTCCCTAACTAATAAAGGTGATTTCTACGATAACAATGTTATGTTTAATTTTCCCCAGATAATTAGTTTTACCATTCTTCTTGTCACTTAGTCTAAAAGGGGAAGCTGGCAGAACTGTTGTCAATTTCTTCTGATTAACAAAAGGCCCATCCTCAGCTAATCCCTTCCACCCCCAACAACAAAAAAGAAAGAAACATACAATCATTCCACCCGTGAACTTGAAATGAAAATGATTCGGCATTTAATTGGGCCACTAGAGGAAACAAAAATGGTTCACTGGTTAAGGTCTCTTTAGAAGGGGGCATGCAGCCAAGAGACTGATCAGTGACTGGAAGGAAAGGGATATATTTCACTAACACTGAAGGTATTACTTAGTCTGGTAATGAAATATCTGTAAGCAAACAACCAAGTTTAGGAAGCACTCTGTGGTGTCCTTTCCTCCACCAACTCTAGTGGAGATATTTGCCTACCACAAAATGTAAAACAGCACCTTAATCCAACAATATTGTTTGCCCCAGAAGAAATCAGAAAGCACTGTTTTTGATACAAAAGTCAAGTGGAAGTTGCCCTCCCAGTGAGCTGGAACTGGGTATATAATCATGACCATATATATCTATGTCGCCACAAAGAGTTAATAACCTGATAGTATATACCCAATCAATCTGACGACAATGTGTGTTCCTGTCCTCGAAAAATGGTTAGTGGTTCATGCTTGCACTGAGACCGCCCACTGTACTGTGCAGAACAATCCCAAATCAAAGAGAGGAGTTTCTTTTCGTGAGATACAGTTTGGTCTAGTGGTTAAGGCGTCAGGTTAGAAACAGGAAAGTGTGAAAGCCTTAGGCATGAAAACCAGCTGGGTAATCTTGGGCCGGTCACTCTCTCTTTAAGCTGACCTCCCCTCACAGGGCTTTTATTGTGGGGAAAATAGGAGAGGAAGCTGTGTTGGATATGTTCTCTGCCTTTAGCTATTTGTAAAAACAATACAGATGGGATGCAAATAAATAAATATGATAAGAGACAAGGAGTGACTGATCTGCAGGCCAATTCTGCTGAATGCCAGCAGTTCAGCAGTTCAATTTTTATCGGCTCAAGGTTAGCTCAGCCTTCCATCCTTCCAAGGTCGGTAAAATGAGGGCCCAAATTGTTGGGGGCAATAAGTTGATTCTATGAACCACTTAGAGAGGGCTATAGCGCACTGTGAAGCGATATATAAGTGCTGTTGCTATTGCTATTGGTCCCTGGTTCAATTATCAGTGGAGAAAGGAACCTCTTTCTCTATAAATGCTCCTGACTTTTCATTCTGTGAAAAATACAGTTTTTGTATTTAGACAAAATTGTAGACAAAATTGCTTTTCTTTGATTTGCTGCTGATCAGAAATAACAGCAATAGCCCTTAGACTTATATACTTACTTGAGATTACAGGAGTTGTTGGCTCAGTGGCTAGATTGGACAAGTGCTTTTCTTGTCTATCTTATTACCGATTTTATGCAGCAATAAAATATTATATGTCTCCAAACTGTAAAGTATGTGCAGTATAAGTATATAACACCTGATATATTCTCAGGTGTGGTATATATATTCTCCTGATATACAGTTCTAATATGTTACATTTTGAAAAGCAGTTTATAAATGGTTATTAAATATAAGATTTGGTATCTTACCTCTAATTACCAATGTTTCAATGTTGTTAATTACCAAACACCTGCATGTGCTATAATCTCAAACAGGAATCTGTCACTTTATATATGTCATATAAAATGCTGTTCAATTTTCAATTCCTTTCAATGGAAAAAAAAGGAATTTGAATGTGTTCCCTGCCATAAACCAATGATCCCCTTTAACTTGGATTAGTGATAATACAGTAAAGCCTCAATGAAATGGGTTTGAGACGCAACAGACAAAATTTCCATGGTGCCAATTTGCCTAATAATGTCATTTGCACAATGGTGAAACTACAGATGATATACTCTTCAATTTAATAAACCTTTTCTTTCCAATTCGTGGTTTAAATCAAGGATTCATTATATTTACTATTCAGACCATATCTTTACAGAATGCCAGAAATGTTTTGTGTGTGTCACTCCCGATTCTCTACTCGAAGGACTAGTCAGCCTCACTACCCACTATATTTTTCCACTTTCCCTACTTTTTTATTTTCCTGCTTCCTCCTTTATTTTTTCCTCTGAAATGGCTTTCTCAGCTTTTCTGACTTCCTACCATGGGCTCTGGCTTGAAATTAGCTATTCTATATTTTAGTTTGTGTCACCCTGTTTTTATTGCTTTCTCGGCCCTGCCAAAGGATGTCATCCATTGTTTCAACCAAACTCTGCAGGGGCTACTGCCCTTAGCATGCTATATACCGTGTTTCTCCAACAATTTGCACCTCCAATAGGAAGACCCAGCATGTTTTCTAGGCATAAAATGAAATTAAGCCCCTCCCCCAAATTTAGGCCTAGTTTAAAACATGCGAAATTGGGGGGGAAGGCGGGGGGAACTTGCCATTAGGCGTGCCCCACGGGCAGCTACGCCTCACCATCAGCCGCTCCTAACAGCCAATCATGGTAAAGCATGGAGGGCTCCCTTACCCGGGTCAGCAGGCGGGTGGCGTCGGCATGGATGTCCGGCAGCGTTTCAGTCGCTTCTCAGGCCTCCGTAGCTTCCACAGTTCCCACCAGTTCCCTCTCTCGTCAGCGCTGTCTCCAAAAACAGTGTCTGAGTCGCTCCTGCTTTTCCACCGTCCCCGTAACAACAGGAAAAAAAAAAGATCTTGAGGTACCTGGGAGCGCCGCGCACTGCATTTTGGTTTAATCCCAAGTGGCTGGGTGGGCATGAGAAGAGCCGAGCGAGCGTCTGTGCTGCTGTTACCCTTGGTGCTCCAGCCTCAGGCTCTGCAAGTTTGCAAAAGTCCCGGTGCGCAACCCGTTCCTGCATTCCAAGTGCCCAGGCCGAGCTGCAGCTGTCCCTCTCTCGCCAGTGCTGTCTCCAATAACAGCAGCAGCAGCAGCGGGAACCGTGGAAGCGTTTCAGCCACTTCTTGGGTGGGGGAGCTGCCTCCGTAACTTCCACGGTTACCTCCGCTGCTGCCTCTGTTATTGGAGACAGTGCTGGCGAGAGAGGGACAGCTGCATCTTGGCCTGGGCGCTTGGAGTGCAGGAACAGGCTGCACACTGGGACTTTTGCAAACTTGCAGAGCCCGAGGCTGGAGCACCAAGGGTACCAGCAGCAGAGACACTTGCTTGGCTCTTCTCACGCCCACCCAGCCGCTCAGGATTAAACCAAAATGCAGCGCGCGGTGCTCCGAGGTACCTCAAAATCTTTTTTTTTCTGTTGTTACGGGGACAGGGGGATAATGGGAGTGACTCAGATGCTGTTGTTGGAGACGGCACTGGTGCGCACAGGGGGGGGTGAAATTAATTCACCCCCGAAAAGACATCCTAGCCGTTTTTTCAGGGCTCAAAAAAAAAAATAAGGCCCAGCCTTATTTTGTGAGCAACACGGTAGCAATAGCACTTAGACTTATATACTGCTTTATAGTGCTTTACAGAGTCAGCCTATTGTCCCCAATAGGCCACCTCGGAAGGATGGAAGGCTGAGTCAACCTTGAGCCTGGTGGAGTTTGAACTGCCAAATTGTAAGCAGCTGGCTGCAGAAGTAGCTTGCAGTACTGCACTCTAACTGCTGCTCCGGAGGCTCCTCAATCTTGTTACCAACAATTAAAATCACATGTTTTCAATTTAATCCATCGCACTAAAGGCAGCAAAAGAAAGTGCGAGAATTTATATATTTATTCATCAGTAGGCAGCATATATTTATGGTACTGGTGAAATACTTTGAAAAACTTGGGTTCAACTTTCCATTTGTGAGTCTTTCAACATAAAATGTGTAATAGCTTTTTAAAATCATCTAGAAGCTATTAAAGCAGAACTTAAATCAGTTTTTTAACATAGAACTGTATTACCAATCAATGCTTTTCCATCACAACTCTTTATGTAATGTATTCATAATTCATTCTTTACTAATTGATCCCTCAATTTTTAAATGCAGCTGGCCCAATTGCTCTGTCTTTTAAATGGATGTGCATCTGTTCTCATGGTTTTATTCTCTTAAACTATTATATTTTTTAACACTCACAGAAATATATTTTTAGTAAACTAAATTATTTCTGCTCTTCTAATGCTTCTAAATGCTTCTTTGAAGGTTCATCCTATTTTACTACTTCTTGTTAGTGCAAGTTAAGCTATTATCAAATCACTACCGATTTTACTCTTAAATATCTCACTAAGATTGGGCCATATAGGTCTCTTTTTCTAGAGTTATACAGAAGGAAGGCCAGAACAATTCTTGGGGGAAATCTCAGAATTTTTTTCCTCCCTATCTCCCTCCTCATGTTTATATATCTCTAAGGGTATAATTGTAGAGGGACACTTCAATTACTTCCTTTATTTTTTCTTAAAGTGACAAATAAGCCTACTAAAAATAACAATGCCGTTAAAAAATGAGAGTTCAGTAAGATTCCCCACCTCACCGCAAATAGGAAGAGAAAATTACATGTGAACAATGTAGGGATTCTGTTTAAGAATCACATCAGAATTATTATTCATTTGTAATTTCCACATCTCAGTTGGGGAAGAAGAAAAAAGAGGGAGAGAGAAAATCAGCAGGATGTGAACTGCAAGCAGAAAAGTCGAATTTAATTTTGGGCAGAGGTCAGCCTTTTTTGCAATCAGTTGCCCTCCAGAGGTGGTGGTATTCAGCAGGTTCTGACCAGTTCTGGAGAACCGGTAGCGGAAGTTTTGAGTAATTTGGAGAACCGGCAAATCCCACCTCTGACTGGAGATTTTACAGTATCCTTCCCCTGCCACACCCACCAAGCCAGGCCCAGAGAACCGGTAGTAAAACAATTTGAATCCCACCACTGTTGCCCTTCCATTAAAAGATCAGGTCTGCAAGAACTCCTTGATTTTCAGCTGCATATAAATTTACTCCTACCGGTGGTAGTAGAAATGTTTCACTATGCCTAATATACAACAGTTTTCTACACAATTATTATTAGGCCACTACAGTGTGGTCTATACAGAAGCATCCATAAGTTCCGTTGGAAAAAATGCAGTGGTTAGACTGTTAATTGATACACAGTGTTGGGCCCCTTATCCTCCCTTTATTGAGAGATCTGAAATAAGGGCATTGTTTAGGAACTCTTTAAAGGGGTATTTTCTAACATTTGCTCAAGACCTATCTATCTAGTGAGATTTCCCCTTCCTTGGGTCCTAGTATTTGTAGAAAATACTAGGACCCAAAAATAATCTCTTTGAGTCACTTATAAACTAATGAAGGTGGGATAAAAATCTAATAAATCAATAAGCACAAGAGGAAGTTTAAAAAATAAAAATGGTAATGTACTGTAGGTATAAACACTTGTGAATTTAATACAAGCATTTCAAGAATTCACACTTAGTATTTCTGTCCAGAAGGATATTTGTTTAACATGCTGGGATTAATATTACATTTAAACACTGAGATTATCTTGCTTTTGAAATAAAGCAGTTATACATCATTCTTGAAATGTTATTATTGGTCTTAATCAATGAGACTTATATATGAAAGAATGACTAAACTTGACTCATTTGGTATTTATGCTATTATTTTTCCAAAATGTACTGAGTCACAGGATCTATCAAGAAGTAAAATTTATCTTGCAAACACCTCTCCTTTTAGAGGTGGGTTTTTTTTTTTTTGCAAAATAATGCTTCTTCTGAATCACTTCAGTGTTCTTTCTGACAGGTGTGTCTGTTCCCCAGGCTCATAACTTTTGGAAAATAATTTAAATTTTGATTCTTCAATCAGGCCTTTTATGATGTCATTTTAAAAAATGTAACCCCACCTTAGAACATTGGCTTGTATCTCTTTATGCGAGCCAGCCTGATCACCCTGACTGGGTAGAAAAGAGGGGTATAAATTAAGTGTGGTAATAAAAAAAAAATTTTTTTTTAAGGAGGTAGAGACCATTCGCAACACTGCTAGAATTTACTTGAGCATAAAAGCTATACAAAATACAGGAAGTTTATTTTAAAAAACTTTAAAATGGAAATGGCCAAAATGACATCATTTGAGTCCATATAAATCAAATAACATATTACATATTACACCCATTAAAAGAGATTTTGATCACATGGCTGCAGCCACCATCTTTACTTCTGTGTTTAGTTAAAATGTACGCTCAAATTGCATTTTTAAGGAAGGAGGGAGAGGGAGGGAGGGAGAGAAAATAAAGCACAACCATTAATTCTTCTTGTAATTTCCATCTAACCTGACTGGCTTTAAATTCCTGGGCAAGCATATAAAAGAAGAACCATTACAGTAATCAGTAGGAGGAAATGTTCAGGCAGTAAAACATAGGAAAGCACATCCTGAAAAAATATTTTTAAACATGCCTCTTGGCAGTCAATTATTGGATGGCAGCAAGCTGTCATTTCCAAGCTATTTAATATTAATAAATTCCCTTTGGGGGTCTGCTTTTAACATTGCAGCTCTATAAGCTACTGTACATTGGGCAGGTGTCAAAATTACACATATCCTCAATTAGCATTTAAACAGAAGTTTTTTGCCACTTCTCTAGTAGTGTGGGAAAATGTAACAAATAGGATCACAAAGTAGAAAAGCATTGCTCAAGATTTTTTCCTACTATTGGAGCAGGGAACAATACATGCAGAAAAAGTCATGAAAGCTGGGAAATAACAGAGTCATTGGAAGTTGGGTGGCAAATGAATTTAATAAATTATGATTATTATATTGGAAACAAAGGAGAAAAAATGAATTGCAGACAAGTCCTTCCCTTTTTAGTTACAAAAGGATATTCTTAGCTTTAGTTTTATTAGTGCTAGTGTCATTAATGTTGTTGTAGTTGTTATTGTTGTTGTTATTATTATAATACAAAATGTATAATAAAACTAGTGCTAACAATACAGCTGTTAAATTGTACAATAGAGTGGTCTCAAAATCAAATCCACATCCTCAGTTACCATTCTTAAACTAGTAAGCTAAATCAAGTTGAGCTCAACTGCTTATGATGTGTGGCACATCATTATAGTTTTCTTGGCAGCATTACAGAAGTGGTTGTCACTGCTTTATTTTGTTTTCGTTTTTTTTTAATTTCCCAGCCTCTGAAAGGTCTGCTCTTTTGTAGTGACCTCCCAATCAAGCACTAACCAAATGCAGTCCAACTTACTTTTTTTGACATCAGCCAACATCCACTGATTTCCAGATAAAAAGTGATTTCATATGCAGAAATACACTTCTTTACCAGTCTATTTTTAAGAAAATATACGTACAAAAAAGTGCCTGATTTACCTTGAAAAAGTTCAAAGTAGTTTCTACTAAATAAATGTTTTATGATTTTATAATTAATTATGTTATCCCAAACAACAATATCTTATTGGGGAAAGAAATATAAAATAACATTAGAAAGGTATTCGATTATATAAACTCATAATAAACTGTAAGCCACCCAGAATCACTGCATCAGTGAGATAGGCAGCATAAAAATTTTAAAAGTATAATAGTATAGTATAGTATAGTATAGTATAGTATAGTATAGTACAGTGTGCAATACAATATAATAATATAATTAAAATAATGCAAACAGTACATCCAAAGTACAAAATAAAACAATGCTATTTCTGATATTAAAAGCAGTTTCCCAGATATGAAGTGCTGGAAATTCACATGTCTTTTATAAGCTTGCCAAGTGGATAGCAAGGCATAGTATGCAGGTGAAGGATTCCAGGTGTTTGTTATGGGGGGGGCGGGGAAGATAGTGGCAGCATAAAAAAACCAATCAATTTGCCAAACTCAGCATTTTTTATGCAAATAACTTATGTGGGTAAAACTGACATATTTTTCTCATTTAATTTAATCGGTAAAAGTGCAGTCACAGTCCTAAGATAGATGGCCGCATAAATCATTTAAATAAACAAGCAACATTCAACGATTTATTTACAAATAAGAATTTAAGATGTTCTAAATATAGCACTTTTTTTTTTACTTCTGTGAACCTTCCTTTGAATTAACATCACAGACCAGCATTTTTTCAGCAGAGAAGTCTGTTCAGGAGTAAGCACATTTATTGTCACCATTTCATTATAAAACTTATGTTTAGCATTTCAACGATCATGTAGATTAAACAGTTAATAGATCCTAAAATATTTTATTTAATATTTCATTAACCAAGAGTTGTTGTGAGACATTAAGAATTTCAGCTTCCACCTAAACTGGAAGACCTGACTATGAGCTCCACCTGAAACACCAGCGTGCATCCATGGAAGTATAATACACAGATACTCTGATAAACCCATGTTGCATGCATGTACCAATAATGCAAAAATAGTATCAAAATGTTATGATACTGGACCAGTAATTTCCATTTTTCCAGCATAGGAAATATATGCAAGGCTTTTTAAAAGAAAAATATAATTTTGCAACATAGGATGACTGGGATTTAAAGTAATACAAGGTGTTTTTTTACTTTTTGAAAACAGAATGAGAAGGAAACATTGTTAGCACATCACTGAGAGGTCCTGAGTTTCTACACGGTTTCCTATCAGAGGCTGTCATTTTTTCCACTCTAATGAGAGATCATCAAAGTGTCAAGTGAATCCAGGAAACCTGAGCTGCAGACAAAGAAATTATCAGTTGTATACTTTCTTATGTCTGTGCCTCAGACAAATACAGGTAATTCAGAATTCATTTCTCACTTCACCTGAAAGGCACATCAGGGCTTCACAACAATTCCACTGTCCAACTATCTTGATGTTCCTTTTCACCAAAGTTCTTCAAGTTGCAAAAAACTTGGGAAAATGTAGGACATTTCTCTCCTGCCCAGCCTATGAAAAAGAGCCTTACAGCAACTTCAATATTTTAAAAATATGAAAATATCAGAAAACAGGAGAAGCTTTTTTTAGTTCACGCAGTACAACTTGGAACAGATGGTCACAACCAGATGAGGGTAATTTTTTTTTCTTGAGGCAACCCTAGTATTTCAGAAAGTGGGTGCAATGAAACTCTTTTGTTGTTTTCAAACAAAAATTAGTATTCTGTTTGAAAATATTTTATATAATGGTATATTGTGATATGCCTATATCTCTTTAAAATCCTTTTTTTAAAAAATCCACTCTGAGTTGGAATAGAACTGTATTACTTCATTCTTTTGGGTTGGGGTGTGGAGACTTATTCATGTGTTTCTGAAGGAGAGCAACTTCTATACTTTTTCACTTTCCAGAATTAATAAATGACCCCTAAGGATAGAATTATAATTCATGGATATTTCTAAACTTCAGGTTATCTCTCACCACTGATTATCCTGGATTGGCTTCACGAGAATTATAGCCCCAAACAGCCAATTGCCAATTTTTGCCCAAAAGCTTAAGGAACATTTAAGAATGGAAGTGTCACGATTTTCATTAGCAACAAATGCAGTACTTTAAGTAATGAGAAAGTAAAAATATTCAGGAAACAGATCATCTCTTTTTTTAAAGTTGAGAAATGCTCCTTTGTTTGTATATTCCTTTCCAATACGGGATATCTAATTCACATGGATATGCTGAAGCTCCTATTTTATTGATTTATAACATTGTCCTCAATTTTGAGTCCAGGAAACAAGTAAACTGAATCAAACACACAAATATTACATAATTTTCACCAGCAGTAGCAGGTAGTTTGTCATCAGCACTGACTGACTTATGAATTATAGAGCATAATGAAATCTGCATTATCACTTTGACATATGGATGAATAAATTTATTTTACTTCATTTACCTTTTGAGTAAAACTTATATTCAAAAATAAAATTGACAAATCTATCAGTTCAGGCAGAGGGGTTGTGAATACCTATAGCTCCAAGCTTGTTTGAAGAGCTAAAACACTGACAAAGACCCACATCCTAGTCTCCTTTTAATTCCACCAAAGCAAACCATCTTTCTACGGACAGTTTCTCTATAAAGTGGAACAAATTGTTATTGACAAGTAACCTGGGCAGGTTACAGTTCATTTTTAAGATTCAAATAAACTGATTCATACATTTTTTTTTGATGCTTGAAGGACAAAATTGTATATCTTTCTCCAGAACTAACAATTAGAGATTGTTGAAGATTAGATTTATTAGGTTATATCACCAAAAACACTGAAGGAAATATAGAATTTTAAACACAAGTTTTTATCCCTTTTTTGTGCAGAGGCCACCATGAGCAGAAAGAAATATAGCATTTCTGGCAATTCCTCTAACTTTACAATTCACCACACCATTTTCCATAATGTTTTGAAGGCTTCAGAACAGATTGAAAATGCAAAAAAGAGGACAAATCACTGAAAACAACTTCTGGCTGCTTCTACTGACAGAAATCTCAGATGACTCAAACAGCATTTCTGCAGCACTGTGAGCAGTAGTCTGTGTTCTGTATGCAGATTTTACATAGAGGTTGCTTATTTTTTCTAGCTTCACAAGATCCGGCCTGCAAAACCCAGGACAATTACTAGATGGGAGCAAACAAAATGAAATTTTCTGTGTCTCTTTCCTGCCATCTAGTGGTCACTGGGATTCCTACAGACCAATTCTGATTTCTCTAATTTATCCATACAAATTATTATACTTTGTTATATGATTCAAGAGATACAGACACATGAACAAACTGATGAAATGTACAGCTTTTGCTAAGCCAAACTGCTGTCTGATTTTTGCAATGTTTTTGCAATGACTTAAGTTTTAAAACTAAAGAATGTAAGATACTGTAAGAGCATTTTTCATCTTCAAGAGATAAAAAACATGGACAGCCAAGGATATATAAAGTAAATATATTACCAAGATTTATAAAAAGTAGATTTTACTTGAACATTAAAAATTGCTGAACAGCAATGTAATGGAATAAGTATAAGTGCATCAATCAAATGCAAGACAATTATTTGTGTCTTGGAAGAGGATACATTTATTTGATATAAATTTAATATTAACCAAATTAAGCTGAACTTTCCTAGTATAAACCAGAATGCAGTAGTCCCTGATTTAAACTAGTTAAAGGTAGGAACACTTCCTGCTTTCATACTGTATTAGCACATAGCAAATTTCTATAGAGAAGTTCAGTATTTGTGACATACTCAAATTATAGCTGTCTACATAAACAACAGAGATCAATTATATTTGAAATTATGTTCATACAAAAGGAAACTGGAAATAGTTTCTTACTGAACATTTAATCTCAACAATCCGTAAACATTTGAACAGCTACTTTACTGGATTGTCCACGACTTCATTGAAGTGTGTTTCCTATTTTCCCTTCCTGAAAATGAAAACTATTGGTCTGTTCATTGTATTTACGGGATCTATTTATTAGAATTGAAAATATTGAATTAATTAAAGCTAACTTAATATGAAACTAAACTTTAAATCTGGAGGTTATGCTTTGTTTAATAATATGTTAGCGAAGCAAATGATCACTGCCAACTAGTTTTTTTTTTTTCAGAAATGGAGATGGAAAAGCCAATGAACTATTTCCTTTTCTCAAATGACCTGCTACCAAATTCTACTGCTCATATATTTCCATAATGTTCTTCCGGGGTTGACAATACTGGGCACCACTAAAAGGCTAACTTTGATGAACATTGCCACTGCTCCCCCTTAATACATTTGTACATTTTTTTCTACCAGTAATTATCACATTATAACACTGGGAATTTGTTGTGAATTAATAGTATATCTCCTTAATAAATTAACAATTTAGTTCTTTTCCTTCTATCAAAAAATGGTGACTCCATTTTTTTTTCCTTTGGAAAGTATGCAGATAATATTTATACGCTACTTTACTGAACTTAAATAGCTACTGAGAATTCAGGAGCCAAAAAAACATATCCACCCTCATGAGAATTTCTCAAACATTAGTAAGCTGTAATAACTTGCCCATTTGGAAGGAACCCCCAAAAGCTCAAGTATCTCAATTAGTCATTAGGTAACATCTGCACCAAGATACATTAGTAAAATATAAGTGTAGCAGGATATTTCTTTAAAAAAAAATTATGTTGTTGAGAACTGTTACACAGTATTTGTTTCTCCTAGTATGTACTTTCTCAAAGCTATCAGATATAGCTGCTTAACGTGAATTAACTGACCATGGCTATGAACTCTGGTAGATTTCAGAACGGGAAGAAAATCTGCCTTGGTACAATTGTGGAAGCAATATAGAAAGAAGTCAACTTTGCACCAGGGCAATACAGCTAGACTTGTAATATCCAGTTACTCCTCAATCCAACCTTAGCCAACGTGATGCCCTCCAGATGTGTTGGACTATTGTGTGGGAGTGTGAAAAGGCTCGAAGAGCGTCAAGTTCAGAAAGGCTGCGTCAGTCAAGCAAAACTGCTCGAGTGCCTGGATCACTCAAGGGCCTCTCAAAAATACCAGAGGAAATGACACAGCTGTGCTTGAAACCAGCTGTCTAGCGAGTTATGTATAGCAATGGGGACAAAGACAGGAAAGAACCGAAGGATCTGGGGACCCTTTCTTCAACCTAGCACTGCCTAAGCAGCTCTTCATCTGCGAATACCAAGAAGGAAGAGGACGCCGTGGGAAATGAAAAGACATCCCAGCATCAATAGGAAGGGGTGATGCATAAGAGCCAACTACAGGTAGTCCTCGACTTACAAGAGTTCAATCAGTGACTGTTCAAAGTTACAACGGCACCGAAAAAAGTGACTTAATGGCCCCTTTTCACCCTCAGGACCTCTGCAGCATCCCCAAGTCCACGTGATGCAAAATGCCTCTGCTGATCAACTGCTGGTTAGTATTTATGACGGTTGTGGTGTCATGTGATCCCCTTTGGCGACCTTCTGATAAAGTCCATGGGGAAGCCAGATTCACTTCACAACCAGTTCACTAAACTTTCAACACCTGCAGCCCTTCCCTTGAGAACTGCGGTGGTAAAACGGGGCACAACTCACCTAACCAATGTCTCAGCCGCATAAATTATGGGTTCAGGTGTTGATGCTAAGTCGAGGACAACCTGTAGAGATTATTCCCGGCCCGGCTCTCTGCAGATTTGGGGCCAAGCGGAGGGGGGGTGGGGGCAGGAAGCGGAGGAGACGCCAAGCAACTACATAGCTCGGCTCTTTCCACTTCCCTCCTCCTCCTCCTCCTCTCCTCTGCCGGTCTCACGTTACCTCTCGGCGAGGCAGAGTCTGCGCCTTTCCACATTTCCTCTCCGCCGAAAGCCAAGTTGGCCGGGCAAGGGGCGATGCCGCCACGCGCCCCCAAGCCCTCCCCCACCCCAAGCCCCGGGGCCTGCTAACCTTCCATCCGGCGGAGCTGTTGCTGTCCCCCTTGTCCTTGAAGTACGGCACGTTCTTGACCATCCACTCGTAGATCTGGGAGAGAGTGAGCCGCTTCTCCGGGGCGCTTTCGATGGCCTTCGTGATGAGGTCCGCGTAGGACAAGTTGCCCCAAGCGTTGCGGCGGGAAGAGCTGCTCTTGCGAGGGCCCGTCACGGAGGCCAAGGCGGCGGGCCCTGCATGTTGTTGCTGCTGCGGCGGCTGCGGCGGCGGCGGGTGCTGAAGGCACGGGAACTCCCCGCAAAGGCAACCGCCTGAAAGTCCGAGGTCTCCCGCTCCGGAGCTGCCCGCCTCGAAGCCGTCGCCTCCGCCCGCTTCCAGCAAACTCAGCAGGTCACCGCCGGCGGAGGAGGAGGAGGAGGAGGAGGCGCCCAGGGCCGTAACCAGCCCGCAGCGGGACGGAGACGCGGCCCTGGCCGGAGTTGCAGTGGGCGTCTGTCCCGGACTGGACGGGGCGAGTTCCGGACGGGGCAGAGGCCAAGTGCAGGACCTCGGGCGAGCCAGCGGCTGGAAATCAGGGTCGGTCTCCACGGGGTTAGGCGCCTCGGCCATGGCGAAGGAAGAGCGGAGCGGGGCAGGGAGGCGAGGGGGGAGAGAGAGAGAGAGAGACGGAAAAGAGCGAGCTTTCTTGAGCCGGGCGGGCGGCTTCCTCGTCTGGCAGCGGCCTCCTCTTGAGCGCCAGACGCCACTTGACAAACTCCAACTCCGTCCCGCGGCGGCTGCTCGCTCGTTCGCTGGCTGGCTGGGCGACAGACGGGCAGGGCTCAACGCAGTTAGCTCGACGTCCTGGCTGAGGAACGAGCACCAGCGCCGCCCACTCCGCCCGGGCCTAAGGGACGAGCGCGAGGGGGCGGCCCAAAGGGCCGAAAGAAACGCCCCGAAGGCTTTGCCCGCCTGGGTGGAGGGAGGCGCTCTCCTGTGCGCTGCGGAGGGAAGCGCGTCGGGGCGTTCTCCCCGCTACACACACACAAACACACAGACAAAGAGACGAACAAACACAGACACACAGCGGGACTTTCGCAGTCCAAGCCCAGCTGTGTTGTGTGGGGGGGCTTGGACTGTGAAAGTCCAGCTGTTGGGGGGGGCTTGGACTGCGAAAGTCCGGCTGTGGGGGCATGTGAAAGTTCCGGATGGACTTTCGCAGTCCAAGCCCACCCCACACAGCTGGACTTTCACGGTCCAAGTCCCCACACACAGCTGGACTTTTGCAGTATGAGCCCCACACACAGCTGGACTTTCGCAGTCCAAGCCCCCCACAGCTGGACTTTCGTAGTCCAAGCCCCCCCCCACACACAGCTGGACTTTCACAGTCCAAGGCCCCCGTGCAGCTGGACTTTCAGTCCAAGCCCTCCACACAGCTGGAC
>NW_020769355.1:6155826-6173707 GCF_900518735.1 Pseudonaja textilis
ATAGATAGATAGATAGATAGATAGATAGATAGATAGATAGATAGATAGATAGATAGATAGATAGATAGAAGTGTATGGTATAACTTTTTTTAATGAGCTCATAAGCAATGTAGCAGTAATAGGCTACTGCATTTCCACTCATTCCAGCCTAGCAATGAACTACTTAACTTCAACAAATGAAGGATAAAGCTGAAAAAAAATCGAGAGATTCATGAAACCCAGCATCAATTTATATCTTGGTTAATAAGCTTTCCACTCATGTTTTCTCATTTTACCTTCACTTCAAGTATCATCCACTCATATTAAAGCGGTTGTATGATAGTTTGGGCTCAAAACATAGGACATAATATAAATTTGACAGATTGGGAAAGTATTTGGAACCAAAACTACAAATTAACAAAATCAGCGTCATACAAAGAGAATATTTATAAGATGTTCCATAGATGGTATCTGCCCCCAGTGAGATTGGCGATGTTATACCCCAACATGAGTCCGGCATGTTGGAAATGTAGCAAGAAAGAGGGTACCTTCTATCATATGTGGTGGTCTTGTCCTGAGGCCCAGAAATACTGGCTTAAAATTAAATACTGGCTGCAAGAAATTCTTAAGGATCAAATAGAATTGGAACCAGAATTATTCTTGTTAGGGATATTTAAAAAGAAATATGGAAAAACATAAAATATATTGTATTACATATTTTAACGGCAGCCAGAATAGCATCTGCTCAATGCTGGAAGCACAACTGTATTCCCCTAGATGAATTGATCATTCAAAAAATTATGACATGCTGAAATGGACAGACTGACCTTAATGTTACAAGAGAAAGATGTGCCTGAATATTACAAAATCTGGAAAAAATTGTATAATTGGATTGAATTAAGACAGGTGGAAAATGAGGGAATTTAAGATAAGCAATTTTTAGATTAAATGTATATATTTGCACAAATTATATATATTTGTAAATATGCACAAAAGATAGAAATATATGAGATTGATGTCACAGAACTGTTCGCCTAATGATTATCGTTTTGTTTTTAAAAGACATAAAAGACTAAGAAAGTTTATTAAAAAAATAATAAAGAAGTTGTTTTGTAATTTCTCCCCAATTCCCTTCTGGAACCCTTAAATTGCACTCACTGTGATCCCAGTACCACCAGCACTCGGCCAGCCCTGCACATATGTTTTAAAACGTGCACATTCTCGCCACTGCTTTTGTCTGTTAACTTACGGAGTGACATAGTCAAAGCCAGCAAGTTTTGTAATTAGTCAGCTTTGCTCTCTCTGCGTTTTAACTGTCAGTTTCTCCTTGCATGTGAAGGGAAGACAAGTAGATAATTGCTTATGTGGCAATTTTAACCTATCAGACTTTAATGGTTCAGAAGTTCAGTTAGATAGCAACATTTGCCACTCAGAATTGATGATTTGGTTAGAAAAACTGCAGCTGTAGCAACTGCTGGGTATATCCCCTGTTGTAACAATTTCAAAGGTGTAGCAGCTCTTCAAGGCACTTATTGTTGCTTGTGTGTACACTGACAGCTTATGCACTAGAGACAAATTCCTTGTGTGTCCGATCACATTTGGCCAATAAAGAATTCTATAAGTTTCCATAAGTTTCTTATGCCTATCCTTAAATCAAATAAGGCTGCATGGCGCAGTGGTTAGAGTGCAGTACTGCAGGCTACTTCTGCTGCCTGCCGGCTGCCTGTAATTTGGCAGTTCGAATCTCACCAGGCTCAAGGTTGACTCAGCCTTCCAACCTTCCGAGGTTGATAAAAGGAGGACCCAGATTGTTGGGGGCAATAGGCTGACACTGTAAATCACTTAGAGAGGGCTGTAAAGCATTATGAAGTGGTATATAAGGCTAAGTGCTATTGCTGTTACTATGACAATGCATCTTAATGAAACTGGCCTGCCCAGCAAACTTAGATCTTTTTAAAGTACTCACAGGATTTTAAAGTCGTCGTTTTCAAAAGATTGTTGGCAATTATTTTGGGGTACAGTGTTAAGCAAGCCTCTATTCAGTACAGTGTTTCCAGTAAAAGCTGTAAAATCCTATCACATTGCTAGCATTGCCAGAGCATTTATACAAGTACGTTGTATAGGGAAGGATTCAGGATTGCTGCAAAAGACAGAATCATATAGCAGGATGTGACTTTCGCTTGTTCTGTAGCCACAGTTAAAACTTGCCACACTCACCTGAAATTAGGTATAACAAGGAATTTCAGATAGTTTAAAAGTAAAAGCGTCCATTTGCAATCATGGCTATAGCAAAGAAAGAAAAAGGAGCAACTTTCTTTTCCTTTGTTTTGTTTTGTCCCTTTGATTCAGTCTTGAATCCCAGCCACTACCTGGATTAATCCCTGCACGTTTTTTGTTGTTTTTTTTGTGCAAAGTTTGTCTGACAAAAGTTTGCATTGCCTGGGAGAAAGGGACTGGCTGGGAGAAAATGACTGGCCCATTGGCCCAAGGTCACCCCACTGGTGCCTATTTTCCCCATTTGATTGTATCTGGAAAGTTACTTTTAATGAGATGAAATAGGATCAGTTATTGTAACCCATTTTCTGTTGTTTTCATATTTTTCTTTGTATTTTCTAAAAGCTTCACCTCTGCACCTGTGGTCCTAAATGTTAGCAGGTTTTAGCTTTGAAGAGCAATGATAAAAGTGTATGATTCGTTAGGGCCTGGGAGACAAATGTGGAATTTTAAAAGCCTGCCATGTGCATTCTCACAAAACGGGTGGTGTGGTAGACTTGATCAGTCACAAAACCGACTCCTTGTGATATTCTTTACCAGCCAGGTTACTTCTATTTTTTTTTTTTTCTGGGCTACTTGTCACAATTCCAAACAGCACTGTGTTTAGTTTAGTTTATTGATTAGTGCATAGGCCATATCAGAATGCAAAGTTCCAAACATAAATTATTCATAAAATCCTATAAAACAATTTAAAATGAAATTGGGGTAAAATACAATAATTTGATATATAAGTAAGTAAAATAATATAAAATTATATTTCAGTATCACCTCTACAACCTACCACAATCAGCCGAACCATTTTACACAAGTACTATGCCGTATTAAATGTTGTTTTCGGATTCTGACTGCACATAAGATTTGCTGTTTTAATACTGGGTTCCCAACGGGTCATTTGTTTAATATATGAACCAAGATACCTACCTCTCACCCCCTTATACAGACAACAATCAAATAGTATATGAGCCAAGTCTTCTACCTCAACGGCTGAAATATAATTTTATCTTATTTTACTTATTTACACTACATATGAAATTCTTGTATTTTACTCCAATTTCATTTTACACAGCACTGAATAAAAGCCACTCATAGTTTTAAATTTGTTCCGGTGAAACTAAGCACAATTCAAAAGAAACTAAGCACAATTCAAGGGCTCTGGGCAGTGCCCATTTCTCCAGACATCTCTCAGTAGAATAACTCACCCAAAACAGGGCATAACAGAACCAAACTAGACATTGACAAAAGAACAACTGAGTTAGTTAAACTACTATGTCAGGTTTTAGACATTCATGTTTATCTTTTGTCATTGATACCAAGAATGGGTGAAATTATGTTATCCTCTGAGATTTAGCAGAGTGACATTTTGATGAGGTGGGCTGCTCCTAGACATCTAGGTAAGCAGCTGTTGGGAAGTCATCTCCATTTTGATGCCAGATGTTAGGGTTTTTTTTTTCTCTCTCCTTTCCCCAGATCTTGGGATATTATCACCTTTCCACAGTGGCATTTGAATGATGCATCCTGAATATTAGTGCGAGTGTGAAAATTGATCTCCTAAGCTTATATCTGCACGAAGATAATTAAACCCATGCAATCGGTCAGAAGCACACTGTCGAAGTGGTAACTGGATGCCCTTCCCATCCCCACCCACTTTCCCCTCCAAAATCCTAGGCCCTTGGCAACCGTTGCCTGGAGCTATGCAAGCTTCACTCATCCCATTACTCCTTCACAACAACCGATGGATGAACCCCTGTGTACTTGCCTGGAATTATTACTGCCACCCATCAAGGATCTAGAATTGGTGGTAACTTCCCACTGCTGGTAAATGATGTTTGAATGAACTCCAAACAACATCTGTGCGGGGCTTTTGGCTTACTGTTTAGTCCTTTGCTATGAAAACTAGGAAAGTTAAGATTTGTCTTAAGTATTCAAAGCATCATTGTATCAGGCTTTTTTTTTTTTTTTTTGGTAAATGGATTAATCCTGTATTTTGGTTTTTTAACAATGTTATCAAGCATGGAGCAGGAAAACTGCCACCTGTGGTTATATGTAAACGAAACCTACATATAACCATTTGGCAGCTACTGATTAGTTTAAAAAGAAAAATAAAGAAAAAACATCTATTCTTTTGTCAGACAGAGGAATAAAATATGATGTTTACCTTACCCCCAAATTTAGTTTTTATAGAAGGAATAATGTTCTGAAATAGCTCTCTTGCTTATCGTGTGTTTGCCCAAAGAGTCCGTATGGCACAGAGCATAAGACGTTGGGCTAGGCCTGAGGAGAGCCAGGTCCTAGTTAATCCTTAGTCCTAGGAGCACCCTGGGTGACTTGGCTCAGTTTCGGACTTCCAGTCCAATCATTTGTTGGAAGAATTATCCTCCTGGGTTCAGTTCCCAGTGGGGGAAAAGACACTGGAAACATGGAGGCTGTTTGGAAAGATGCTTTAATGGTGGGCAGGACCACGTGACTTGAAGCTCCAAAGTGAAAAGGATGATCACATGCTTCAAGATGTTGGGTGAAGGAAAAGAGAAGAGCAAGATGCTGAGGGACCCTTAATTTTACATCCTCTGTTGGGCCCCACCTTAGTGTTTCCTGTGCCTGTGTGAGAAGTGTATCCCATTGGCTGTCAGATTCCTAGAGGCGGGGGTCTTAGCTAACTTTGTAGGCTTTGTCTAGACCAAATGGCTTCACTTGAGTGCTGGCTGATGCAATCTTCCCAGGCCAGGTGGTGAGATGGGTAGAGGGCTTTGTTATGTAGAATACTCTGCCCCAGGCCTTAATGGCCCACCCATTAACAAAGGTGTGGGGGGGAGAGCTTCTGCTTCTGAGGTAAGTTTCTGCTTCTGAGTTTCTATTTCTCTTTTTAGGGGAAATATTCTGCTCTTTGAGTATACCCTAAAATATTTCATTTTCCTAGGAGAGGGATGGGTTTTAACTTCCAACACTACCTGGCAAGGATGTTGTGTGGAAAATGTGTGGTTGTAAGTTGATGCATAAAGTGACTGGGCCCAATTTTTCAACATTTTTTGCAATGGCTGTTAAATGGTCGTTAAGTGAACTGGTTTCCCCAATGGGCATTTTTTGCTGGAAATGTGAAGCAAACACTAGAAACCAATGAAAAACATTGCAAGTCATAATCATGATAGGACACTGCAAATAAAGTCAAGTGCTTGTTAAATGACGGGATGTAAGTTAAGGACTACAAATACACTAGTTCTTCTCTCTCCTGGACATAAAGGATGCATTCTGTGCTATATTATTGGAAGTACAGTCATATTTCAAGAGCTGCAACCATGAGATGGAGCATTATCTCAGTACTGAATCAAAGACCTGGCAGATTATTTCATTGTCACAGAATCTGTATTCTGTATAAACTTGTCATGCCCCTGTCAGAGTCTGAATCTGAGGAGGAAGCTAAACAGTTGACAGGAAATAGGAGTGTGGCTCCATTGGTTATGGAGGAGGTTGGGGAAGGGCAAAGTCTGGCTGGGCAGAGCAGAAAAGAGGTAGAACAAGGGAGAGGGACTTCAGAGGAAGACCCAGGCTCATCCCCTCTTCATCCTAGGCACGCAGGAAGGAACAGAGAAGAGAGCAATGTGGGTTGCATGGCTTACAGGGGAGGAAAGGGCCCTGATTCCCTTCATTAGCCACAGCTGGGAAGATAGTTGATAAGAAAGGCAGGCTGCATGCAGAAGACTGCTGGGAGCAAATATGACTTTATCTTGTGTTGTCGTGGCTTATCTGTGTTCCTGACATCTTCCTAACCCTGTGAGTTTTGCCGTGCCTTCAAGTCTGAAATTCTTGCTCCTGCTCTGCCAAACTAATTACTTCAGTTTGCCTTGATTGGACTGAAAGTTACAGTTTGTGTTGACCATGTTTTGGACTTAATTTTCTGCAGTCAAAGGCTGTTCCTGGGAGAGTTTTTCTCCAGCCAGAAGGTAACCTGGGCATTGGGGGCAAACAGGGGTGGGATTCAAATTTTTTAACAACTGGTTCTGTGGGTGTGGCTTAGTTGGTGGGCATGGCTTGGTGGTCATGTGACTGGGTGGACATGGCTTGGTGGTGATGTTATTGGCTGGGTGTGGCCAACTCAATATCACTCACATCAAGGCACACATCTCCTCGCCTGGCCTCTCGTGACTATGGAGATGCTGCAACAGTTGTAAGTGTGAAAAATGGTCCTAAGTCACTTTTTTCAGTGCCATTGTAACTTTGAATGGTCACTCCACACAAGCAAAGTACCAGCAAAAGAGTGGGGAAAAAACTCCAGAGGAGTTCCAGAGACAGGAAATCTAGTCCTGCCAAGAATGTAATAAGGGTTAACGGAGAGGCAGTTTCTGTAAGCAACACCAGAATGTTTCCTTCCTGCCTTCCTTACAGGATTAGGCCAGTCATTTCTTCTAACATCCGGTTCTCTGAACTGCTTAGCATGTTAACAGCCGGTTCTGGTGAATAGGTGCATACTGGGAGAATCCCACCCGGGGGCAAAGTTGGAGATAATAAAGGGACTCTTATTGATTATCTGATTGTGTGTTGCCTTTGTGCTGTGCCCCGGGCCATCACAAAACTTACAAGTCAGTGCTGACACTAATAAATAATACAAACGGTTTCTTGTTAAATGTTGCCGTTGGTGGTGGTATGAAGATGTTATGTACTACGTTCATTACAATACACAGGATCTGGCTTTGAGCTATTGTTAGCCTATCCAAAACACAGGGAATGTCCCACAAGAAGGCAAAGGATCAATCTACAAAGATGAAATAATAATGAAAGGTCAAGAGCAAACAGCCTGAAATCAGATTGGGCTATTATAGCAACCATATCCAAAGGTTCACTGCTCCTCTCAACTAAAGACACTAGGCTCTCAGACTGTAAATGCCCCACAGAATACAGAAAGAAGCATTCAAATTGAACCTTGCTTCTAATATAAACGGGGCTTGTATTTTACTCTTGGCAGTTGCTGGATTTCTACTTTAAGGGCTTTAATTGTTTTCATAATAAACATCGCTTATCAAAGATCCACGTTCTTGAATCACTGCCTGTAAGGCTTCTCATATCGGTTGGAAGAAACCTGACACCAAATCCAGCAACTTTTATGCTCACGTTTATGGGAGGAAAGAATAACATGAGTTCATTGACCCAGGCTATGCTGACCAACCCTGTCGCAATACTATTTACATTTGATCAGGTTGCTGGCCTCAAGAGAGCAATAGAACTAAACTAGCACAATTGGTGCATCAGTGTTAGGTTTTCACTGGTCACTATAGCATCCCTTTGTGCTTAAGATGCTGGAGTTGTAGCTTTAACAGCCATTTCTCCTACATTTTCCTGGTTGATTGGTTAGAGAGATTTCTAGGCCACCCAACTCCAGTGTGACTCTGGGCTACCTAATAGGATTAAATCATTGAGGAAACTTTCCCCCCTTGTAAAATGCACATGGTTCTCACTCTACTGTTGTTTAAAAGAGCTGTAAAGATCTGCTTCATCGCCCAGGTGTTTGACAAAGGAAACTGACTCCTTGCTTCACTGTGCTTGCCATTTTTATCTTTAGTTTTAAAGCTTTATTTAATGAAATAAGTAAATGCCAGACTCACAAGCTCTGCAACCCCCTTCTCCTTTCCATGGAGAACAGGACATTTCCAGCCTCTGGGAATTTACTAGCTGCTCCACAGAGTCTTAAAAATCCTACATAATTCTGTTTACAAAGATGAGAATTGTGCAGGGATATTTTTTCCAAACAGACAGGTCACAGCATCTGAATGCCCTTTTCAAGGCTTTCATTACAACTCTGCCAACTTTTAGTCTGTGGGATATATCTTTCCTGGTTATTCTTTATGGTCTATAAGCAATCCTAAAAGGCAGAAGCTAATCTACCACTTCATTATCAATTCTAAGGGTAGGTGCTATACTTATCATTACTTTGGCCTTTATGTTTAATCATAGTCCCTTATTTTCATTAGGCTCCTTCTCTTTGCCTGCAGAATTTGGAGATAATTTGCATTTTTTTTTTTGTAAATTTTATTTGAGTTTTCACAAAGAGAAAAAAAAATACAAATAAAACATATTTTTTGAAAGTAGCGTAATCCTGGGTTACATTTCTTCATACAGACACAAATTCAGGTTCATGCTCATTTTTATATTCTATTCCATATCTTATTACTATTTTACATTTTCTGCATAGCTTCTCCCCTCTTTTAATTTTCTCAATTTTATTTTAATTATCTCATCTCAATTCAAATCATTGTATTTATATTTTTTGTCTGTCCTGTTTCAATTATCTATTATCTTTTCTCATTAAACAAAATTTCTCCTGTAGTTACTGATTGGAGTATGACACCTTTATATCTTTTCCCTAAAGTTGTAACATTCAATATAATACATAACTTCCATTCAGATTCTGCTTGGTACATTCTTAAAATACACACTGTAATCTTGAAAAAATAAAAAAAATTATAAATGTATATAATTAAAACAACATTCCATTCCAATTCAATTCTATCATTAATATTAATATTCATGAAAGTCTTAACATCTTTAACATTACTTTTCAATTAAATATCATACTTCTATGGGAACAATTATAAGCTTTCCATAGTTAATTCCCCCCCCCCCTTCACTTATATTTTATAAAACATTAACTAATTAAAATGTTCCCATTCCTTCCTAATTCAGTTTTCTCATTTATTGTATTTCACTTATTTTATTCACAAACATTTCACTAAATTACACTAACTATTTTATCCCTCATTTTAATCATACGTTATTTCCAATTTTCTAAAGTTATTTCTATTATTAATATAACAATACAATCTTATGTACCTTTACAGAATCCCTTTTTCAGTTAGATTTTCACCCATTATCTCTAAGAAGGTCCTGTTTCTCTATATCTTGCTCCAGTCCTTTGTAACTTCTTTTCCTTTCCTTCTTCCCTCTCTTCTTCTATCTCCCCTTTTTACCCCCTTGTCTCTCTACCTCTATTTCTCTCTTCTGTATTCCCCTTTTCTGTTGCTTTCCAGTATTATACTTATTTTTCAAATTATTTTTCTTTTCTTTGGTTTTTTTTAAGTCTTAAATTCTCCATTCTCTTCCCCCCCCTTTCCTTTTTCTTCCCCACATAAAATTGTTCATTAAAGATGGCTTCTTCTTTGTCCCAGTCTTCTTGTTTTGCAGTCGTTTCTTGTCGTTTCTCATAGTTCCAAATCTCCATTTCTAAGAATTGAAAAACTAAGCCAAAAGAACCCTTTCCTTCTTGTGCATCTTCTTTGTACTTTTTAAGTTCCATTTTCAATTCATCTAGAAGTGGTGCCATTGTATAAATTTTTAAACAACCACCCGATTGATTTTAGTCATTCAAATATAATAACCAAGAATCCAAAGGACACCAAATAATCCAAATACACCCAAGCTGTTTCTTGTTTGCTCTTTTGTTTTCACTTTCTCTTCCTGGGGTTACTATTTAGTTGCAAAGTTTCAGTTAAAATGTATCTTTTAGAAGTCTTGTTGAAGTTTTACTGTAGATTCTTTTTAATTCCAGGCAGTTTCCTCCCTCTTCCAGATCCTGCCCTTATTCTTTTCCTCTCCCTTCCTGCTTATGAAAAAGAAAAATTTTAATGTCCAGAAATCTTTATTATCCCTTTAGCATTTTGCTTTATTTTCAGCTTAATTGCTTATTGATGTCAAAGTGGATTTTTCCAATTTCTTATTTAAGTCTCTTAGTTGTCAGTATAGGGAAGGAGAGAGAAGAAGAAAAAAGCCAAACCTTTCCCTTTTCACTTTCCTTCACTGCTTCCGACTCTTCTTTGGGAGCGATGTTATTTTTTGTAAGTTTAAATTCCAGGGTACCTTAGTTGTTGCTTTTACAATTTAACCCGGTCAGCCAAAACTTTCACTTCTTATCTTCCTCCTGCACATTCTTTTCCGGTCGAGTTCTTCTTTGTGGTGGCCATTTCTGACCACCACTGCAACCGCCTTCAGGAAAGGTAGTAATGGCTAGCTGAGGAGAGATGAGGCTCTCCTGAACCCTACTGGTGGTCTCCCCCCACTTCACCACCTCTACGGGGTGGCTTAGCCCCGAAACCAGCTGGCTCGGGGTGCTCCAGCGGCAAGTCCAGACAGAAACCGCACATGATAGCGGATTTCTGTCTGTCGCCAAAGCCCTTCAAACCAGAAGACGAGATCATTTGCATTTTAAGCTGTGTCATTGGCATAGTATAAGTTGCTGGTATTTCTTCTTCCTGTTTTAAAACAATGCTTATCTTCCTCCAATCCAGCCTCCTTCAATTAATGTTCAACATACAAATTGAATAAATGAGGAGAGACTATACAGCCTTGTCTCAGTTCCCTGCTGACCTGAAGCCAGTTTGTTTCTTCATGTTCCATCCAGACTCGGGGCTTCCTGTTCTGCCCATAGGTTTCATGTGAGCACAATGAAATGTTCTCGGATTCTCATTTTCCTAAAGACATTCCACAGCTTGACACAATCAATGCAACTGAAGGTCTTTCTATACAGGTAGTCCTCAACTTACAACAGTTCATTTTGGGGACCATTCAAAAGTTACAACTTTGAATGTTATGACCTTTAGAGCATCCCCATGATCACTTGATCAAAATTCAGATGCTTGGCAACTGATTCATATTTATGACAGATACTGTGTCCCAGGGTCATGTGTTCACACATTGCGACCTTCCGACAAGCGAAGTCAATGGGGAAGCCAGATTTCACTTAACAACCGTCTTGCTAATGTAATAACTGCAGTGGTTCACTTAACAATGGTGGCAAGGAAGGTTGTAAAATGGGGCAAAACTCACGTAACAAATGTTAACAATACTGTATATAAAACTAAGGATATTATATGACAGCTTGCACTTCCCATTATGTCTCTTGAAATATCTTGCCATAGATTCTTCATTAATCCCTGTAACTTCCCAACTTGGTGTTAGCCAGAGTATATTCTAAGGCAGGAGTGTCAAACTCACGGCGTCACGGTGTCGTCACGGGACTTTTTTCCTCTTTGCTAAACCGGGCGGGGGTGGGACCAGCACGTGACGCATCTGGCCCCTGTTCTAAGGTAGCTTGAACGTTGACATCTCTACGGTATATCCTTTCCTTCTTTCTTTGATCTTCATTGAATCAATCACAATCCCTCCAGTGTCATCCTTTAGCATGCCAGTTCCAGGTGGGAACTTCCGAGTTTGGAGATCTATTGTAAGACTTTCCCTGTTTTTCCATGTCTGTTTCTAGGTTCAGTATCTTTATGGATGTTGTAACACCGCTACTTGTCTCAGCTCTCTGAAATTTGGTGAGAGAATTTGTTTCACATCTTGATTGCTGATGTTGCCAATTTCAGATTGGACATAAAACCTAGCAACCTCCTTTTCTTTGCATCCTTGGTTGGACCATAAATTTGAATGGTTGATATATGCAGGGGCGTCAAACTCAATTTCATTGAGGGCCGCATCAGGGCTGTGGTTGACCTCGGGGGGAGGCGGGGGGGAGACTGGGTGGGCATGGCCAGCTTGACACCACTCCCCAAACTTCTGGCATGTTTCCTCTTTGCATCAGATAAACCACGCCCTTACATTTTCCAGGACAGCCCCGCGGGCCAGATCTGACCACATTGCGGGCCAAATTCAGCCCGCAGGCCTTGAGTTTGACACCCTGTATTAAAGAGTTGTTTGTAAAGGTGATTTATATTATCCAGTGGTTGACTGTGTTGGACTGAAGTACTGCCTTTGCTACATTTTTCCTTACTATGCAAATATCACTATTCTCTTTTTGTGTTCTGAGCAGTAAATAGTATGATATCAAGAGTGAAAATATCCAGTTGCAATCCATTTGAACTTATTGATGCCTAAAAAGTCAATATATAACTGATTCATTTTATCTTTCACTATGTTGAGGTTCCCCATGTTCCTGCTTCTTACATTTCATCTTCCCATTGCTATTCTCTCTCTGCACTTTGGATGTTTTTCTCCTGCAAGGCAACTGATCAGCGGCAACTCAATGTCCCGAAGGCCTTAATTTAGCCGCATCAAAAACAGCATTACTACTCTGAGGTCTTCAGTTCTTCCTCATCTTTAGTGCCATCTGACCTGAGGGGCCCCTTCATCTGGCATTATATTGGCAGGATTTAATATTTTCTATCCGTATGGTTTTCTTAGGGAAAAAAAAATACAGGAATGGTTTAAACTGCTTCTCCTGTGCAAAATGAAATAATGCATTTGCTATTGTCCACTACAATTATCATCCACCCACCACTAACCTCTGACCAATATAGGAGCATGCTTGCTTTAGCTGGGCGCTCAGAATGACTTTGACACCTTGAGTGACTCTCCTTGGAGTATATTTCTGGTGTTCTCTTCATGTATGCCAGGAACATCCCCACCACCACGATGAAGGAGCCTAGCAGGCTTCCGGAAATTATGGTTGGTCACACAGCCAGGTGTTTAAACTGGATTTGGCATTTTTGTCTTACCTATCAAGTCCTTTCCAAGAACTTGGGTTAGGCAGATGTTGTTTATATTATTAAACGTATTGTCACAGGATGTAAGCTGTTTTAAGTGAAGCTGCCTTTTGCAACTGACCGCTGGTGATTTTGTCAATGGCAATAGTGTTCAAGTGGTGCTCCAGATCTCAGTGGACTTGATTTGTAACTGCCACGTGTCACTAAATGTCCAGGATCTCCTACACTTAGCACAGTCTATGTTGACTTGGATGATGACCAATCTAGTATGTTTCTTTATGTCTCATCATATTGTTTATGGGAGGGATACTTTTCATCCGGCTCCTCTGAGGAGACCTATCCAGTACGGTTGAAATGGTCATTTTTTAAAGTCTTGCTCCTTTTAGATATAACTCAAGGTGGAAAATATACCTTTTGTGTCTAAGGAAGGCCTCCCTTAAACACAAACGGTGACCGGGTGACTTTGGGCTAGTCACTCTTAGCACAACCACCTCACAGAGTTGTTATGGGGAAAATGGGAGGCAAGAATATTAGGTATGTTGGCCACTTTGACTTATATTTAAAAAGAGTGAGATAAAATAATGGTTTCTTAGCCAGCACCTTAACTACTACACTAAACTAGATTGCCAGGAGGTACATTCAAATGTTTGTGACCTTGTTCTAAAAAAAAAGGGTACATTTAGAAACAGACATAAATGTAATCATTAATTTTTAAAAAAATCAGAAATATTTTCCTTGTATTTTCCTTTAATAGCAAATTCTTTTGCAAACTGTTGCTTTGCTACTAATAGGGTTACTCTTCATTAGTCTATGGAGTTTACTTTAGCAAAGTGAAATAGCTCAACACTGACATCTTGTGGGAGATAAAATGTGGTACAGCACAGCTTCTTTTCCTCTAATAATCAAACATTTGCATATAATCCTCAACTATCTGAACTATATTAGTCCCCATTCTCTAAATATTTTTGTTATGTAGTTAACTATATTTAACTATTGGCATAGATTCTTTCTTTGCTGATCCTGGCCCTTAATAATGACAGATGGTTTTCAATCCAAGTTATAATTATCCTTTAGGCGTGCACTGTCCAACCTTAAGTTTATACCATCTTATTAATTCCTACAGTTACGATCAGGCAATACTATTTCTTAAATTATGCATTATGGATATAAAATAAGCCTGACTTAAATAGATTTCCTAACCCTCCGTAATCAAAAAGCACATTAACAACTTCTAAGCAGTTTACAAAACTAACAGTCCCAGCCACAGAAGATATTTATAGTAAGTTATATTCAGTTATATTCAAGGGAATATAATAAAACTTCTTATGGTGCTTATGTCCAGGAGTGAGATTCAAATTTTTTAACAACCAGTTATGTGGGTGTGGCTTAGTTGGTAGGTGTGGCTTTGTGGTCATGTGTCTGCCTGGGTGTGGCCAACTCAACATCACTCACATCAAGGCACGCATCTCCTCGCCTGGCCTCTCATGACTGTGGGGATGCTGCAACAGTCATAAGTGTGAAAAAGGGGTCATAAGTCACTTTTTTCAGTGCCCTTGTAACTTTGAATGGTCACTCCACACAAGCAAAGTACCAGCAAAGGAGGGGAAAAAAAACTCCAGAGACGTTCCAGAGACAGGAAGTCTAGTCCTGCCAAGAATGTAATAAGGGTTAACGGAGAGGCAGTTTCTATAAGCAACACCAGAATGTTTCCTTCCTGCCTTCCTTACAGGATTAGGCCAGTAATTTCTTCCAACAACCAGTTCTCCAAACTGCTTAGAATGTTAAAAAACCAGTTCTAGCAAATAGGTGCAAACCTGTAGAATCCCACCCCTGCTTATGTCCATATGAAGATGAACAGTTGAGTATTTTTCTGCACTATAGTGATATTAGCAATGCTCTTATTTTCTGAATATTTGGTCACTCAACCCAATTCTATCTTTTTTAAAAAATCTTTCCAATGATTTCTCTGTGAGGTTGCAAAATTCTTTGCAAGAACTCAGATACCGTATTTCCCCATGTATAAGCACCCCCTTTGTATAAGCCACCCCCCCAATTTTTGGACTGTGAAGTTTTGAAAAAAATATTTTATTAGAGAAACAAGTTATGAAGAAAGAAAATTTACAAAGAAACAAAATTCGACGTCTAGATCTACAACTTCGGTCATGACGCCGAAAGCGGTGCGGGCGACGCTAGCAATCTACGCATCGGAACGAGAGTAGGAACGAAGCATTCAGGCCGATGCCTAGCGTATGCATTTCTATCGCGTACTCGCACTCGTAATCGTATCATCACTTACAATTTTTACAAAAAAGTATAGCATACTGCTGGAAAACCAGTTTATTCCTACTTTATTATTTTATGCATTTTTCACGTATAAAAAGTGTACCTGCTTTGTATATGCCACCCCCCTACTTTATGGGCTTGAAAATTTTGGAAAAAAGGGGTGGCTTATACATGGGGAAATACGGTATTTCTACCTTATGCTGATCCAACACCATCATAAAAATCTGATTGGCTTTACCGGATCATTCCTGATCATCTATGTAGTGTTTAATTATGACTTTGGGTCATTTTTAACCCAATGTAACTCACTAGGATCTTATTGTGCAGAAAAGTGTGTGTGTGGGGGGGGATAGTTCTAGTGGTTAAGGTGCTGGCCTAGAAACCAGGAGGCTGTGAGTTCTAGTCCTACCTTAGACATGAAAGCCAGCTGGGTGACCTTGGGCCAGTTACTTTTTCTCAGCCCAACCCACCTCACAGGGTTGTTGGTGTGGAGAAAGTAAGAGAAGGAATGTATTAAGTATGTTTGATGCCTTGAGTTACTTATAAAGTGATAAAGATGGGATAAAACTTAAAAATTAATCAAATACACAAACACACAGCCTTGCTCCTGAATGAAAGGTTAGAAATCTTAAAAACCAAGCAAAATAAACCACAATATCGTGCTCAACAACCAGCATTTTCTTTGATCTGAAAAGATCTAATTTGCATAAATTAATGCCATTATCTTGTCAAGCACTCAGTAAACTTACGTGGGACTGTTAAGAAAACTGGAATATTACTTAAACTGCCTATTGAATGGGATTAAAATATATATATTGGATATAGAAACATTGAAGTAGCATAATTAGCCAAAAAGTGGAATTTACAATACAGGTACAATGATTTTTTAAAATTTATGTTTAAAAAACACTGAAAAGAATGGAAGAGGTGAAAAATCAGAGAACGCTGATAAATACATGGGATTAGTAATTCAGACTTGCTTTAAAAATGTAAGTATTTCAAGCAGTATCTAGTATTATTTATGTTCAAATTCCAAAGCAATCAGTGAGTCTGAATAAAATCTATTTTAGCATATTTAATTAAATGTACACATACGCGCACACACAGAGTTGAGAATGAAGGCAAAGAAAACATGCTGGTGCAATATATAGATCTATGTGGAGAGGAACAGCGTATCTTTTTGCAAAATATTTCTTTCTGGAATAAATTTCAAACAACAAACAAGTTGAATAAATTCCATGATCTAATTCTATTTAAATTTGATTGAAAATGAGGAAATAAAACTATGAAAATACAGAACGGTTTATCCTAAAGTGTAGCTACACTATTAGTAAGCATTACCAATGAACATCAGTCGATGGTTTCTCTTTAATCTTCAGACTGAGTTAACTCCAATATTTTTAGAGCAAAACATTGTAAACACTATCTTAAGAACATTAATATACAGAGGAATATACATTCTCTAAACCATCTTTGCCAGTTTTAATATCTCTGAATCAGGTTATTTCCAGATTATGATGTACAACTTCCCAATGATTATTTACATGAGGACATGATTTTTTTCAGTTTTCATTTCGATATATTCTCTATTTGAACCAAGGCTTCCTTCTCATGAGCTTCAATTTCCTTAAGCAACTGTTCTTTTTCCTTGAAATAATCCCGGAACCATTGAATGTGTTCTACTTTTTGTTTCACAGTTAAGTAGGGATTTTTGGAAAGTCCGCATGCTACAAGTTCCATGAAGTGGCGAATTGGTCCTTCTTTAGGGAAGTCTGCCAAATGCTTATCCAGAAATATATGTTCATAAAATTCAGCATCATCTTCAAGTCCTGACAAAGGAAAATACACAATCACTGTCAAAACACTTCAATTTACAACCTCCCTGAGTAGATTGCAGTATCTTACCTTATAATTGGCAAATGATTTGCAAACATTAATCCCTATGGTCATCCAAGCCAATATTCTCATTGGTATCTTGAGCTTTGATAATTACTTGTTTTTAAAAGTAATGCAAGTGTTTTTATAAATTCAATACATTGTTCAGTTGACTAAGTGGAATGAAAAGTTTTATGCATCCTTTTCTGCTATCTGGATGTCCCAAAAAGACATTTAAATGTTTGACTCTATTAAAAAGATTTTTAAAAAATCAAATTGATAAACAGGAGAGCAAATTATTTATTCATATTTATCAAACTTATATACAGTGGTACCTCAGTACTCATCGTTAATTGGTTCCGGGAGGCATAATGAGTACCAAAACCAATGAGTACTGAACAATTTTTTTCCATAAGGAATAACGTAGTGTATCAAAAGACAGCGGACACCAATAAGTTCTAGTTTGCGCGTTGAGTATCAAACAAACAATCAGTACAGGGACAAAATTTTCATGTCAAAATGCATTGAGTACCAAATCTGATGAGTTTCAAAGCAATGGAGTACCTAAGTACCACTGTGCTGCCCATCCTATAGTTCCAGGTAACTCTTGATTAAGATGTATCTGAGAGGACCACATACATAATCTTTTTCACTTATCAAATGAAATTATGTCCTATTTTCTTCATTCAAATATTTGAAGTAGCATTTAATTCTCATTTTGAGGATATAAAGTAAAAAGGACCTCTTCGTCTTCCCAGAGACTATCATAAAAAGTGATGGTAATTCAGAATTGGTTTGTTAATTTATTTAAACAAAATAAAATAAAAAATAACTATGTTTGAAACCCGTCAAAAGTAAATCTCAAAAACAATATGTAAATTCTGAAAATGACTTACCCATCTTTTGTACAATATAACTATACTATACTATGCTATGCTATGCTATGCTATGCTATGCTATGCTATGCTATGCTATGCTATGCTATGCTATGCTATGCTATGCTATGCTAT
>NW_020769355.1:6173717-6186779 GCF_900518735.1 Pseudonaja textilis
ATGCTATGCTATGCTATGCTATGCTATGCTATGCTATGCTATGCTATACTATACTATACTATACTATACTATACTATATATGATAATATAAACATTTGTTTCAGCTCCCTGCAAATCCAACTCCCCAAAACCTCTATCCCCAATTTTCACTGAGCTTCTGAACCAAGCTCAAAGCCCTTTTAGGATACTCACCAACTTCATTGTTAATTGGGAACTCCCAAAGTTTTCCCTCCTTTGTCCACTGTATCATCTCCTCAAAACCATTCTGTGGTGAAACGTTGGATGCAATGGTTTTGGCAAATTCCAGATCCCAAATTGTTGGTATTGCTACTGTGTCTAAATCGTCAAATGCATTAAAAAAAACCCATCAAAACAAGTAACAGTTTAGTAATCCAAGTTATCCATAGAAATGCTATTCAATGGAATTGACATTGTGTGTGTGCGTGTGTGAGAATTCTCAAGATTGTTAGCGTTGTCAAAAGAACGCCAAGTTCAAAATTCCAAAATATTGGCTGCTTTTTACTATTGGCGCTGCAATAAAAGCTAATTTAGTATCAACATTATGAATGGACAGCATGAAACACATAAAATGTTAAAATCTAAATTAATAAAATCTAAATTAAAGTAACCAAAATATCTTTACAATCCCCAAGGTATGTCACAACTTTTGAGCACCGCTAATTATTTGGAAATTGAAAGTTAAAAAATTTGACCTGCTATAACAGCATAGCACAGCTCAATAAAAGGACAACTGTTTTCATATCAATTTCTGTTCTCAATTTTCTTTATGAACTTCTCTGCTTTATTAGCTTCAAACTGACTAAATACATATTCCAATTTAAAAAATTATTATTATTTGAAACTATGTTCAAAAATGTTACATAGCATGAAGAGTACTATGCGGATAAGTACTCCTTGACATTATTTGAACTAGCAGAAAAAGTGAGAGAAATTATAATTTGATTTCCCTGTGTTTCAGTCGGAAATGAAATATTTAAAAAAACGGGAGGAATTTTCTCTAGCTTCCCTATAAAGGAATGTGTTCCTTAAAACAAATGTAGTTACAGGTGATCCTTGACTTACAACCACAACCGAGTCAGAAATTTTGGTCGCTAAACAATGCGGTTGTAAAGCCAGACGCCACACGATTGCATTGCTTACCAATCAATATCTCTTCTTTTCCTGTTGTGGTTGTTAGGGGTTAGGGTCAACTTTCCCCACTCCCCTATCTCCCTCCCCAGTTTTGTGCCTTTCTGGCTACCCCACATTCTGCTCGTGGAAAGGCAAGGCTCAGCACATGTGGCGTGCAAACAAATGCTGGCACTTGTAGAGAAGGAATGAAGGCTGGTGTGCAAATGAAGGCTGTTGCTTGCTGAAGTTTGCTGCCACGGAAGACAGAGCTCAGGGTGGCCAAAGGGGAAGAGATGGGTGGTGGGTTTTTGGGGGGGCGGGGGGGGGGGATTGCAGTGTCCCTGTGGCTGTAAATATGAGTGGGCTACCAAAGCACTTGAATTTTGATCACATGATCACCGGGGGTGTGTGTGCTGCAATGGCCATAATTTCAGACATGGGTTGCGAGTCCATTCTTTCAGCACTGTTCGCAAATGTTGAACTGTCATTGAATGAATGATTGTCTATAAAATGCCTATAAGAATATTCTTTCCAAATCCCATTCAAACCTAAAAGGCAATGCAGGTAGTCCTCAACTTATGGCCACAACTGAGCCCCAAATGTCTGTTGCTAAGTGAAACATTTGTTAAGTGAGTTCTGCCCCATTTTATGACTTTTCTTGCCACAGTTGTCAAGCGATTCACTGCTGCCGGTAAATGGGAAGCATGGTTGTTAAGTGAATCCAGTTTCTCATTGGCTTTGCTAGGGAGAAGGTTGCAAAAGATCCTAGAAAACTGCAACCATCACAAATATGACTTAGTTGCCAAGTATTTGAATTTTGATGGGGGATGCTGTGATGGTCGTAAGTATGAAAAATGATCATAAGTCACTTTTTTCGGTGATGTTGTAACTTTGAACAGTCACTAAATGGACTGCTGTAAGTTGAGGACTCTCTGTATCTGCCTCAAGTTCCTCATTAGTGGGAACCTAGGATGCTGCTTTAGATTAAGTCAGATTATTGAACTATTTGGCTGCGTACAACCACTGAAAGCAGCTTCTCCAACCTGGGATCCTTTAATGCAAGGGTGTCAACCTCAAGGCCCAGGGTCCGGATCTGGCCCACTGCGTGCTGAGATCTGGACTGCGGGGCTACCCTGGAAACAGAGAAAGACTGGCCCGCGGTACCTCTGCCAGCAAAAACAGAACTGTTCCAGCCGAAAACAGAGTTTGCGAAGGCCGCACATGCCCCCCGAGCTCTGTTTTTGCTGGCAGAGGGTTGCAGGAGGCCATCACAGCAAAAAACAGAGCTCCACAGCCCGTTTTTGCTGGCAAAGCACGTGGGCCACCACAGGCATCCCCCGACACGAGTGAAGTCATGATGTCCCCCCCCCCAAGATCTAACACAACCCTGATGCGGCCTCAATAAAATCGAGTTTAACGCCGCTGCTTTAATGCATTAGCCTATATCTTTTAGACACTGCAAGGCATGAATTCTGGGAATTATAGAATTGTCAGTCCAATGGATCTAGAAGGCATCAAACTAGACAAAACTGGTTTCGGCATTCAAATGGGATTTTTTTAAAAAAAATATTATCTAGAAATGCCAGGAATTAAAAACAAATGTTTTGTATGTGAAACCTGCATTCAATTACTACAGTGAAACCTCTCCTCTGATTGAGAGCCAAATGTCTGCATTTAACATAATTTTCAACACTTCTATGTAAACAGCAGGTAAAATTCTCTAAGTTTTTATTGATTTACACTGTCTTGAGTATCTGGTTCCAAATTGTCCCTTGCTATTGAGCAATTAGCCTCTTCTCCAAATACACATAGGAAGTTTCTATAACATGATTTGTAGCATGTTCAAGACTAATGCATTGAGCATAGAACAGACGTGTTTTATACACTCAAATTATCTTCCTGGTATGATTATAGTAACTATTTTGTGACTAACCTGTTTCGTGTGCGCCCTCTGATTTAGGAGTGAAAATCTGTAGCCTTTCTCCAGAATAGAGATTCCTAAAATATATATATACATTAAAAATTCTGCTTTTGCTATTACATTTAAAGGATCCAATATGAATAATTCTAAACTCTGTCATAAATAGTTTGAAATCTTAAACATACTCCTTTGATTTGTTTTTAAACAATCATTGCCCACATATTTTTCAAGCATGTAACAAAGAAGAAAATATTCATAAACGACACACACATACACCTAAATTAAATTAATTTATAGATTTATTTGGCCACGCAACTTGTCAAAATGTAACTCTAGGTAGCGTATAATCATAGAATGTTTCCCATAGACACGAGAAAAAAAAAAAACAGCACAACAACAAAAGCAAATCACATAATTGGGGCATAACCACATATGATCAGACTCCCATAATATCTTGAGGAAATATTGAGGTCTTAAAAGACTTCTTGAAGGCCAACCAGGCTAGGTGGACAATTGAATCATAAGGAGAGACCCGTTCCACAAGGCAGTTATTGCAGCCAAATACTATGCCTCCTAGATTCCAACAGATGGCATTGTTTCAGAGAAATGACCTGATAAGGAATGCTCATGGTTACGTGTTAGTTGGGATGTGAACGTATGAATTTTTCAATACGAAGACAACGTTGTGTGAATGATTTCCAGCAAAGGTAAGACAGACTACATGGTCCAAAAAGGAGCGTGGAACTAAGAATGAACATATCAAAGAGCAATATACTTAATTTAACAGGGAAATGGACTGGAAGGCTGAATCAACCTGGAGCTTGGTAAGAATCAAACTGCCGAATTGCAGGCAGCCGGCAGTCAGCAGAAGTAGCCTACAGTTAGATTTGACATACCTGCCAGACTTAATCTATTTCATTAAGCCTGATTTTTATGTCATATTAAAAATGTGACAAGTCTAATCTTCGGTACCACATCACAATAAAGCGGTGTGTGTGTGTGTGTGTGTGTGTGTGTGTGTGTCATAAGGAGAAAGAATGTGGCATGCTTCAACACAGCAACATTTGGCCATCCTTGCACAGGTAGTCCTTGACTCACAACCACAATTGAACACAAAATTTCTGTGGCTAAGCCAGGCAATGGTTAAGCAAGTTGTGCCTTGTTTTGTGACTTTTTGTCATAGTTTTTAGTGAATCACTGCAGTCATTAAGTGAATCTGGCTTCCCCCATTGACTTTGCTTATCAGGAAACCAGATGGGAAGGTTACAAGTGGTAATCACATGACCCTGGACAGAGCAATATCATCAACGCATGGCAATTATTGCCAAGCACCTGAATTTTGAGCATGTGACCTATATGGATGCTGTAACAGTCGTATGTGTGAAAAACAGTCGTATGTCACTTTTTTGGGTGTTATTGTAACTTCAAATGGTCACTAAATGAATAGTTGTAAATCAAGGATTACCTGTAATGATGTATAAATTCAGGATTTTAAAGAGATGCATGCAGAAAGTCATCAAGTAAAGTACCTTTTAATTCTACTGATTTCATTAATATGTGCCATATTGCCATCTTCATCTTCATCACATTCAATTTGACTGGATGCTCGAAGGGCTTTTTGTTTAATAGGTTTTCTTCTAATTTTCATGCTTGCCATAATTTTGCTAAAATTAAAAACATTAGCATGTAAAGATTAGCATGTACTGAAGGATATACAGTACAGAGTTTTTGTTCATGTTTGCTATTCTGGTGCAATAAAGAAAAGAAATATAAATATATGAAAATGTAAAGAAAAATTCAATTTTGTGGATGTTCTGAAATCTGTTTTTTTTTTGTTTCCTTCCATCTTCCCCTATTTTTTTTAATCTAATGTTTCAGACCAGAAACCTAGCAGCAATGACTGTATTTTCTGTGTTTGAATTATGGTAATGGGAACCTAATCAACTAAAGAACAGTGCTAAGAATGCTTTTAAATAAACAAATAAACTCCGTACCCATCACCTTTACACAATTTACAAAATAATACAATTTGGTCTAGCCTTCTCCGGAAGATCAGCCGGAACAAGGCTATCTTCCCTATTTTCTTAGAATTCAGTTGGCATATATTGACAATGGTCAGTGGTAACGTCTTCCCAAGCATTAGGGTGGTAACAGAAAAGGCTCTGTTTAACCTTGCATCATTTGTAAGTAGTAGACTGAAAAATGAGTGAAGACCACAAAGAATTCTGTAAGTCAGTACAAGCACCTTAACTAGATTTGGCTGCTGAAGAGCAGAGAAGTTCCATTTAAGGAAGTAATGAATATGCACTTGACCGCTAACTTAGAGGATAGGCAAACAGTGCTGTTAGCAAAACTCCCAGAGTGTTTCCAAAGGAAGCATAAGTATCAGTTTTCCAGTATACAAACCTATGGATGGTAGAACAGGAACCTGGAAGCATACTTGAAGAGACATGCAATTTAACCACATTCCCAGATGAGGTCCTTATATTGGGTTTTAAATAAATAAGAAAGCAATGTTGTTTAACCATAATCTTCATATTGACTATACACACCGTCAGCTGACCTGGGGGCTCTGTCTAATATTCTCAAATACCTGCCCTGAAATGTTAATAGCATTATTGCGTATTAACAACATATTGATGACATCTTATTCCATAAAACTCAATATATATTGCCTCTTCCTGTAGGTATTAAAAGGTCTTATCAGCACAAGGATCCCCTCAAAAAAATCACATGTCAAGCTATTTAACCTTTAGCTATTCAACCGTTAGCCTTCCTAATTTGTATATTTCAGAAACATTGTGTCTATGAGCTTCCATAATTTTTAGCCAACTGGTCTAGGAATGCTGAGACTATAGCCCTAGACATCTGGAGAGCACCACATTGAAGAAAGCTGCTTTATTTTTTTGAGTTGTTTTAAAGGAGGCATGCTTGTCTGCATTGACTGCAGCCTTCTAGCTCAGCCTAGAAATCTGCAGGACAATAGCATGGAGAAGATGAAATTAAAAGAAAATTGGCAAACTTAAGGCACTAAGTTTTAATTGCAGAAACCGTTAGTATGCAAGACTGAATATTTTCATTACCGACAGGCAGTATAATGAAGTAGCCAGTTATTACTGATTTGGTAAAAACACCAGTTTATTTCATCCATACAGTGGCCAGCCCTGAATTTTTTCTTCAAAATCACTCTTAATAGAAAGAGCAAGCAGTCTAGAATGCATTCTTTGGCCTTCTAAGCAACATGTTACTATTGTTGCTATGTTTTTATGAGACATCTGAGCTGGAATTAAACAAGATCTGTATTAGGCTTTTTCTATTAATTATTATGTCAGGGTACAGTGGGATAAAAAAATGTTATGAACATATACAAAATTAGTGTCTGAGTGCCATGCCATCCTTTAAATATCAACCTTAAAGATCTGGGATACTGAAGGTGTATCTTGGCGCTAAATTTTATTATTTATAATAAAGTTTAAACCTTTAATGTATTTTGTGATATTACGCCATAATTTCCAATGAGAGAATACTTGTTCCACCGCCAAATTCTGTACTGTTATAATTTCAATTCAGCAAATATTTAGTGTTTCCTATGTTTACAAAAGAAAATGATGGTGAAGATTTTATAAAGCAGAGATACCCACAGATTATCTTATATCACTGCAAAAACAGAAAGGCTTAGCTGTAATTTACTGGCAGAAAACCAAAGAAATGCAAGACTATATTCAGTTATACAGGGATACATTTATTCATTTCTTCTTGAGAAAAATAATTTTCTGAAAGATCTGTGTGCGAAGAATTTTGTTTTATGCGCTAGGTATTTAAATCAGAATATATATTAACCTAACTACTGTTTAATTCAACAAGGGATTATTTAAATGAAACATAATACATGTTACTATTAATAGATAGACATTAAATTGAAGAACTAAATGTCTGGAAAGGATGTGCAAAATTTGTTAAGTCTGAGGATCAGGAACAAATGTAGAAGGCAACTATGTGATCCCAGGAAGCCTGACAGCAGCTGTACAGATTTGCTATATTTGTTCTTCATGAGCTCCAAAGCACCTTTTGAAGACTGAATCTGAAATGCTGGACAGGCCAAATATCCTCCAGCTTCAGGTTTATGGTAATTTGGTTTTGCATAAGTTGTTCTGGAAGAAGCTAGCTGGTTCTAGAAGAAGCTGGTTCTTCTTCTAAGCTGGCACTTTGATGGATTTAGCAGGTTTAGTATGAATGCATTTTATAAACTTCACTAATTAATCTCTCAGTTAAGCTTGGTAACATCAAAACCATTTAATCTAGCCAATATTGAGGAAAAAAATCCGTAATATATTAATGCAAATATTTCAAAGCGCTTGTTGCTGTATATTTGATTTTACACTCTTTTGTGGAACTTACCAAAGCAGACAGAAGCAGAAAAATGAAAAATTAAGAAATACAGAAATGAAAAGATTGGCTAAGACTGCTTTAAAGCTTCTGACTCCAAATCCAAATTTGCATTTTTAAAAGAAGGCAGATACAGTGGAACCTCGGGTTGCGAACACTTCTGTTTGTGACCAAATCGGGTGATGGCCAGAATTTTTAGCAAAGTTTTGTTTCTGGTCGTGAACACATCTTCGGGTGGCGACCAGACACAGCTGCAGCGATTTTCCCTGTCCCAGCGATTTTGCCTTTTTTGGCCCTTGCTCAGACGGTCGTGCTTCCGGTCATGACCAAATCAGGTTGCGACCATAGTCCTGGAACGGATTACGGTTGCGAGCTGAGGTTCCACTTTAAAAGCAAATGATTACTATTTGTCTCTTTTCAATGTGACAGACATATTACGGGAATAGAATTATAGCTACAAACCTTAGGTCAGCCAATTTGTGAGCATTCATTTCTTCCTTGTGCTTTTTTACCAAATGCAAAAGTTCGGAAGTTGTCTTTTGTTTATCGAAAGGGAGTGAAGATGCCACAGCAGAGGCTGCTGCCTCCAATTCTGGAACATGTTGGTTGCTGAAAAAGGAAATCCAAAATATAAATGCTCATTTTACATTCTTTGTTGTCCATATTTTGCTAACCTTCTGAGAACAGGCAGAAAATTAACAATGAATACAGTAGAAGAAAGCATCATCCAATTTTTTTTTTTTTCAAATGGTCACACAGTACTAGCAATGTGCAATTGACAGACAGCTTCAAGGACCTTTCTCTCCCTTATTCTTTCCAAGTTAGCTCGTGACATCCCTTCAAATAGGGAACTGTTCTCGGTAAAGCAGGACATATGTCCACTTGATTCTTTATTAGTTATGGAGAGGAAACATTTTCCAGGCCTTAATTTTTCCATTGAAAAATAGTTTCATAAATGTAATAATCCAGGTTACTAATGATTACATTATACCAATTGTATAATACAGTATTAGACAACTTTAACATTTCAATTACTGTTTTTTTAGGTAATAACCCCTCGCAAATATTTTAAATTATTCACTCTTTTTATCAGAAAATTTTCTATTTCAAACTGACCATTTTCCTATTCAAATTCCCTTAATTTGCATAAGAAATTTTCCAGTTCCTTTTTTTGCCTTGGGAAATTTGAATAACTATTAATAAGACCAAATCTTTGTTCTCAGGAAAGTTTGTTCTGAAAAATGAATCAAACTCAAATATATGATTTTTAAAAAAATACTTAACCCAGTCCTCTTATGATTGATCAACATCAGGCAGGCTCCAGATAATGTATTTCTAAAACTGCAAAGTACTAACAGGAGCACTAACAGGATATGACAAGCATTCCAGTTATCTTCTAAGAAAAAAAACCTACACCTTTGTACAAAAAGATCTATCAATAATGTTTACATACATCTTTGCATATCCTATGTAACCTGAAGTACTCAAGCTACTGTACTCCGTATATTGCTAGATTCTAGCTCTCATCAATTGTAAAGCAACAGCATCTGGAGGACTTCAGATGTTATCCAGAAAACTGAAGGAGTTTTAATCTATTTTCTTCTACCCTATAATATTTTAATATCCTAGTTCATCTCATGTGCACCAGGAAGAACTCTTTCTGCAGTTAGCTAATAAAGTTCTCTAGCGCAGGGGTTGCCAACCTTTTGGACCTCAGGGACCACCAAACTCATAATTTTAAATCCCAGGGACCACTAACCGGTTCTGTGGGCATGGCCTAATTTGTGGGTATAGCTTGATGGTCATGTGACTGGCTGGGCATGGCTTGTGTGTAAATAGTATAAATATATATAAATATTGAATTTTTTATAAAAAAGAGCAACTTTTACCCAAAATCAGGCAAATTTGCTTGCCGTGAGTCTGCACTGAATAATAGAAACTTCAATCCTAAGGGAGGTTCAGCTGTGCTTAAAAGCAGAGCCGAAGATCTAAAGACTAGCTAGAAAGCAAGAAATCCAACCATTTCCTGCTTCCTAGCTAATCTAAATTTCCTGGCACAACAGAACAGATGATGGTCAGAAAAAGGAAAAATAGCAATTTAGCAGGCAAGTTTGCCTGGTAAGGAGTGAGTGGGCAGGGAGGATTCCCGCGGGCCATGTGGGCTGAGCAGCCTTGTGTTTCTGCACAGCCTGGATTGATTGCTTTGGTGGGGGGAGCTCTGGGGGTGAGATTTCTCTGAGGCCCACCAAAATTTTCTCACGGCCCACTGGTTGGCAACCACCGCTCTAGTGGATGATCCATGATTCACAATGAAAAGGCAGAAGCCAGGAAAACTGAAAAAGCAAGCAGGAAGGAAGACCAGCTGGTGCTTAGAATGAAAGCAAAAAACAAAAAATGATGTGAGAAACATTAATGCAAGGAAAAGAAACCTGGGATTGTTGAGGAACCCACATAAGGCTTTAGCTGTGGCACTGCAGAACTGCGGTAATAAACCCCAGAAACAGCAACAGGTATCCTGGTAAAGAGCCAGTTTGGTCTAGAGGTGAAGGCACCAGGCTAGACACCAGAAGACTGTGGGTTCTAGTCTCTCTGTAGCATGAGAACCAGCTGGGTGACCTTGGACCAGTCACTCTCGGCCAGCCTAACTCACCTCACGGGATTGTTGTTTTGGGGAAAAAGGAGGAAGGAGTGCCACTTATATTTACTGCCTTGAGTCATTTATAAAAACAGTAAAGATGGGATACAAATAAATAAACATAAAATAAATAGGATTGTTTGTTCCTGCCAACTGGTTGGGTTTTTTTCTTTGTTCCTTGCCACCACAATTTGACAGAACAATTTAAGGAGAAAACTATTGGGACATATCCAGAGCCCACAGGTTTTGAATCCTTCATTGAGAATGACTCCACACAAAATCAGAATAAAGTGTCTGAAGAATTTTTCCTTATTTTCACAACACAATGAATAAAGCTGGTCATTTCTGAATCAGACAGAATACATACCAAGTGTCCTTTTGGCTCTTTATTGTTTTTCTTTTAAATACACCATTTATTTATTTATCATATTCCCTGCCCCTTTTTGGTATGTATCTCTTTAAAAAACCACAGTATTTGTAGACAAACAATATGAAACAGAATATGCTTATAGCTTTACCTTTGTTCATCTTCTTCCAACAATTTGCTTTTGGCATTCTCCATAATCTTCTTCTTTGTACTTAGTTCTATTTTCATTCCATGGATTAATTGTAGCAAATTTTTCTTTGCTTGTACTTCTGTTTTCTGCTCCTGATCTGGTGAAACACTTGTATTGGTGCAGTTGACCTGCTCATCTTCGTTAGTGCAGAGGGCAGGGGTGGTGCTAAAGAACTTGTGTGCTTTTCTAGGAAAGATGTAGAAAGCACAGATTAATTATACAAACTGATTTTTAAGATTTTTACAACTTAAAATATTGTAAGAGATTATTATGAGATCATGGAACTATGTGCAACAAGGCTCAGATATATAATACATCTAAACATTTAATGTTTTATGGCCAGTTAATTGCAGGGTTTTTTTTTTTTAATGTCAAAGTACCCCAATGTTAAAACATACAAAATGTGCCTTATTTCACAAAGCTGCATGTATAGTAAACTCCACCAAATGTACCCTTAATGTTTACATTTAAAAAATGCAATTCCGGGAAAAATATATGCAATATAAACATGGTTAGCATCGTTTAATAATCATGCCTTTCTTTTGGTGTTTTTCTATTATTTATTCAATTTGTATGGCTGCCCATCTCAAACAAGTGATGCTGGATGGCAATCATAAAATTAGTTAAAATCCAAACTATGCTCATAATACCACCAAAAAAATGAAATACATACAGCAGTCAAGAAAATGTGATAATCTATAGATGTTAAAATAATCAGAAAATAGGCTCCTTCACATACTTGGGATTTCAGGCTAGGGCACATAACTAGGCTTTCAATGCCTTAGTAAATATTTTTCTGGAGAAGAATCATATCTTACACTGATTTTGAACAAAAAATAAAACAGATGCTATTTTGCATATAAAATTGATTAGAAACAATCTTGTAAGGGTTAGAGTTTATAGAATGGGGGCTATCAGATGAGAAAATCCCAGAGATGACACTGGAGGTGGAATTAGGGATATGTTTGACAGAGACAAGAAGGCATTCCCAAATTCCCACAATATGAATTCTGAAGAAAGAGAATTGGGTTGGATATGTTGAAGCACACTGCAGTGTTTTGTTTAAGGGGGTTGCCACAAAGAAGAGTCAAGCTGTTCTCCAAAGGACCTGAGGGAAGGACAAGAAGCAATGGGTGGAAACTAATCAAGGAGAGAAGCAACTTAGAACTAAGGAGACATTTCCTGACAGTTAGAATAATCAATCAGTGGAATGACTTGCTTTCAGAAGTTGTGAATGCTCCAACTCTGGAAGTTTTTAAGAAGAGATTGTCTGAAATGGTATAGGTTTTCCTGCCTGAGCAGGGGGTTGGACTAGAGGATCTCCAAGGTCCCTTCCAACTCTGTTCTGTTATTGTAATCATGTGTAAAACAACTGTTGCTGAATCAGTGCCCGTATTCACCCAGTACATTAACACTAATCTGATTATAGAATTAGTCGAATTTGTAGCAACTACAACCAAACCTCATAATCTTTCCTGAACTCAACCCAAAAGTTCCTGAGCGAGCTGAAATTAATATAAAAAAGGCGTTTTATCTCTCTCCCAACCTACCACTTGCGCATGACTCGTCAAAGTACATTTGGAAAAAGAATGATACGAAGAGGCAACTTCCCCCTTGCAAACTTGATTGCAGGAAATATGACTTCAGCAACAGAGTGGTCAATGTCTGGAATACTCTACCTGACTCAGGTTTCTTCCCCAAAAACTTTAACCTTAGACTGTCTACTAATTGACCTCACCCCTTTCCTAAGAGGTCTGTAGGGGCCCGTGCATAAGCGCACCAACATGCCTACCGTCCCTGTCCTATTGTTTCTTTTATTCTTCTTATATGTATCTATTTCATGTATTCATAACTATGCTTATGCTTATAACTATTATCTTGTAAGCAATTGACAAATTTTTTAAAAAGAATATTTAATAGCCTTTGAAATGGGGCATCGAACACCGACACTCTTACGGGGGGAAAGCCCGCTTCTTCTCTCCCAAGTACCTGTGCAAGGCCACCCCCACGTCCTCTCTCGGAGCCCCGAAGCGAACCACTGCACGGAGCCTCCCGGGGACCCTGGCGCTTCTCCGCCACATTATCCCAGACGCTCAATCTGTCCGTAGCAGCACGAAGTGCTTCCGCCACAAAGTTCCGACAAGGTCGTCCCCACCTATCAGTCCGTCCGGAACGCAAGCACCCGAACATTGGTTCCGCAGCCGGATAAACCTTCGCGCTCTTTTTTGGAAAGGGACCTTTCTCGTTCTAAAAGGGAGGGAAAAGGGACGCCGCCGTTTAAATATGTACTGTATGCATGTTCGGAGGGTGGGAAATAGGTGATTTCTAAATCTTATTGGTGAGGTTCGCCTAACACTCTAAGCCCAGAAACGAACGAGATATGTGTCTATCTATCTATCTATCTATCTATCTATCTATCTATCTATCTATCT
>NW_020769355.1:6186789-6266599 GCF_900518735.1 Pseudonaja textilis
TCTATCTATCTATCTATCTATCTATCTATCTATCTATCTATCTATCTATCTATCTATCTATCTATCTATGTGTACCCTGCATATAGAGCGAGGTGACAATCAGGTCTATATGTGCGGCATGCAAAGGGATAGATCCAAGAAGAATTTAATTTACCAATGTCTAAAAGGTATTTCGAGGGTGCTCTCTGAGCATGCTTGTTTTCTTGCAGACGTTTCATTACTCAAACGAGATAAGATCATCAGTCATGTGGTTACCTTTAGTTTGCAAGAAAAAACGTCTGCAAGAAAAAAAAACGAAGCTCAGAAAGCCCCCAAGGCCCCCGCACGTCAACCCGGAGCAACAAATATTGCCCTTTAAAAGGTAAATTGTAAAACGCCCCAGAGACTCGCGATCTCCCCCGCTTCCCCTAAGGCTGCCAAGGCCACCTGGGCGGCCTTCGGGGCGGGCTTTGGAGGGGGGTGGGCAGCAAGCAGTAAGCAGCACCCTCCCCGCCTCCGGTTCCGCTTCCCAGGCCGAGCTCCAGAGCGCCAGCTCCTCCTCCTCCTGTCCTTTCCACTGCCAGGCGGGGTGGAGGGCGAGCGCCCCTTTGATCGCAGGTATATAGCGCTCGCTGCGTGGAAAGCGAGCCCGCTCTGGAGAGGCAATGCAGCTGAGTCAGCCGAAGAGAAGCGCAGGGCTTTCGGTGGCAACTCCAGTGGAGAGAAGTACCCGATTTCAGAGTACACCCGCCTGCGACACCCTCCGTCCTTCCCTCGGGGAGCTGCCCTCTTCGGTCTGCAGGGATCGGTCAGTGCGAAGTCTTGTTTTCTCTCTTTCCTGTTTTTAAATAATGCATCACTTGATCGTCTACTGGGAGATGTATTACCGGCTTTGCAATTGGAGAGATGGCGGTAGCAGCTGCCTGCAGATCTTTAAAACAGCCGAGCCTCTTCCCTGGATGAGTTGGCCCACAAGCCTGGGAAAAGATGCAGCTGCTTTAAAGAGCTGTGGAGTGATGCTAGGTTAGTGCCCTTGGCGTGGCCAAAGCAAATTTTTGGAATAGAACCCAAAGCATTCCCCAGCCCTGATTTAGGTATATACATACAATAACACATAAATTTACCATAAGCCTAAATATATATGCCTACATTTATTTCTATATATATCATCTATAACTATATATTTATATAATTTATTGTTTGATTTGTATCCCACCTTTATTAATGTTAGAGTAACTCAAGGCTGTGAATATACTTGATACTCCTATGAGAGAGAGATTGGCTCATTGTTACCCAGCTGGCTTTGTACCTAAAGGCAGGACTAGAAATCATAATCTTCTGTTTTCTAGTTTGGTACCTTAAACCGTTACAGGTAGTCCTCGACTTATAACAGTTCATTTAGTGACCATTCAAAATTACAATGGTACTGAAAAAAGGGACATGATCTTTTTTCACACTTACAACCATTGCAGCATCCCCTGGTCACATGATCAAAGTTCATATGCTTTGCAACTGATTCATATTTATGACAGTTGCAGTGTCCCAGGGTCACGTGTTTCCTTTTTGCAACCTTCTAACAAGCCAAGTCAATGGAAAAGCCAGATTTACTTAACAACCCTGTTAATAACTTAACAACTGCAGTGATTCACTTAACAAATGTTGCAAGAAAGATCATGAAATGGAACAAAGCTCATTTAACAAATGTCTCATTTAGCAACAGAAATGTTGGGCTCAACTGTACAAATTTCCTTTTCCCTATTAGAGTTTATATATGTCAGATGACAAAACCTTCAAAAATTTTGGAGATGTGTAAAATGTCAAATTGATTAAATTCAAGAACTGAAATAAAGGACTCAAAAAAAGTAATATATCCATTAAATATTAGTGTTACATTGTTACACCTTAAATAGCAAATTTCTCAGTCCTGGTGATCATCAGTTTTATATACTGCATGATAGATTTAGTAATACAAAGGTAAAATGTTTGAATAGATAGCTAATATTTATTATGTTTCTTTTGTTAGCTGCTGAGTTTGGCAAAATTCACTCTATTGTTACATCCTCTAACCCCCACTCCTTTAACCTCAAACTAACCACTATTGACCTCACCCCATTGCTAAGGGCCATGCATAAGTGCACCATCGCGCCCACCGTTACTGTCCTATTGTGCCCATTTATTCATACCTATTTCCTATATTCTTAGTCATGTTTATACTTATATCTATTACCTTGTAAGCGATTGACAAATCAAAATAAATAAAATAAAATAAAAATAAAAAATTCTGATCCCTACATAGGTATCACTGGTAGATGACTATTTTTTGTTAGGATGCCAATTTTTTCTAGAGGTGGAGGTGGAAGAGGGAGAGAGTAGAACTAAAGATACATGTTGTTTTGCATTGATACCTCACCATTAAAGTCATTAAAACTGTTTAATAACAATTTGTGTGTTACTGATTGCCATCAATTGTCTGCTGTCGTCTTGAAAGACCCTATTTTAGTTAGCTAGTGATGGGATTCTTGTCTTTAGTATTTATATATTAATGATTATTTGTATCATCATTACAATTATTGTAACTGTTCTTGCAGTTCTAGACTGCTTACAATAAATACAATATGGATTATATATATTTATTTATTTATTACCTATAGGCAATGTCAACGTACAGGTTCAAACACATATTACCAATAAAAATGAGAGTAGAGTAAAACACAATAGCTATAGTATAAAATACAATAATTGAGTACATAAATATATAAAATAGAATAACATGACATAAAATTATTATTTCTTTTTCATCCCTACAATCTACCCCAATCAGGCCCAATATGCCGATCTCAGTAGGACCAATCGCTTCTCAGCCTTTTGGTTAAGATCAAGTATAGTATCTATAAAAGATTCATAAATACAGCAGCCTGTTAAAAGCCATTACACATTATTAGTACTTTTTTAAAAAATTGCAATCCAAATTGTTGCTGCTGATGGACAAATCTGTACATCTGAATGGTCTCCTGGAAAGTTCCTTTTTTACAGAAAGACATCAGAGTACCAGCACATTTGACCTTGGGCCAGCTGTTCTAGAGAAAAGGGTCTGCTACTAAAAATATCTCAAGCCCCTTGTAAGTGGGTATGATCCTTTATGCCCTGGATAAAGGATAAGACTCTTTGTAGGGCAGGCAAAGTCTAAATCAAGATGATCCTAAAGGTAACATGTTCCCAAGCTGTATGGGGCTGACTAGATAATCCTACCACTTCATGTTGAGCTATAAATTTGCTGGCAAACATTGAAGATCCCATACTATCAACTCTGCACTAAAACTGATTGGTACCAATCAGCAAGAAGGCTTTGCTATTCTCAGCTTTCTGGGTTATTTTCAAGGGCAGCCCCAAGTAGCTGATAGATGAGGCAAGAGTGTGACTCACTATTTTCAATGCCTTCTGAATCTTGCAGTTATTTTAAAATAAACCATTCTTCCATATATATATATATATATATATATATACATACATACATATACATATACATATACATATACATATACATATACATATACATATATATATATATATATATTAAAGTCTTAAGATTTTAAAATAATGCATTGGAACAACCTTTAGTCATCTGATAGTTAACTATAATGAGCCTGCATATCTTTATAGCAAGAGAGAGTGCTAGAACTGTGCAGGATTCAATAGAGTTTAAGGAAATATGAATGGGTAATAGTAGGATGCTGGAGCAGGAGAGTTTGATGCAATATGGCTTTATTTGGTCTGATGCTTTTATTGGGAGCTAACTTCTGGTGAAAATCACTGAAATTGTTGAGAGCTGAAATATAGTTCCTAAATCATTGTGCTTAGATCCTGACAAAAACTTGCACCGTACTTTATTTTTGCTAACATTTTATTTAAAAAAATTGTATTTCTGTGACATTTCCACATGGTTTGGAAGAGAAATCCAATCCCAATAATGTATATATTGAAGTAACTTTTGGTTAAAAAACAAAAGACCTGAACAACTTAGTATATATTTAAATGAAATATGAAATGCAATATGACTCATTTACTTGCTGTCAAATTAATATTTTCATTTTCCTCCCTTTCCAAATCTAATTTAGAGATACTCATCCCAGCGTCTTGCGTACTACAGGAAACTTTGTGATTTAGAGTCAACACAAAGCAAATAAAAAATATGAAAACAAATCCTGTCATCCAAGCTGCCATTGACCTCACAGCTGGGGCTGTAGGTAAGTCTTAGGAATTGCTGTTTACATAAATCCTGTTAAAAACTGATAGCAGCTGCTTTTATGATAGTTAAACAAAGCTCTTCTCTGGAGGTGTAAGGCAATTCTGTTGACAGCAGTATGGGTCCTAAAGGTGGCTTGTTTAGTGAAGGGCACTAACAGGGAATAATGTTTTGACCTTGCCGTAAATTATGAGCTTCCCATGAATTGCTTCCTTTCCTCTAATCCCTTCCTACGGAGGAAAAGTAAATGTGTAAGCACTTTTTTGTCTAATAATTTCCTAACTGCGGCTTTTAATTTGTTGAGAGCTTATTTCATGCTTACAGAAGCATTTCAAAATATGTCACAAGAAAAAGTTGAGCAATGATTGGAGAGACAAGATAATCTTTGTTTTGTTTTGCATTCTATAGTTAAGTTGTGTGCTAGTCAGTCAACTGCTTTTTATTGGTTTGCTTATAGAAACGCAGCAGCCGTGTAGATGGCAGCTATTGGTATTTCTCTGTAGTCTCAGCTGTTACCCAGGTGAAAAGTGAAGACTGCCCATCAACCACAGACACAGAACAAGGCCTATCCTGATCTGGAGCATAGTGCTCTCCTTGGTGGGGGGCTTTCTCCTTCCAAGGCCAAGCAGATGCTCTCAGGAAGCCTATAAGCTAAAGACAGAAGAGACACATAACACTTTAAAGTGAAAACCAGCTGTTTGTGTAAAATAGAGGGAAGTTTCAAATTGAGGCTCCTGTCCTTCTGACGAGACCTACAGAGAAAATACTGCTGATATCAGAAGCCCCCAAAATGGATTCTGATGTAGAATTGTTGTATTTTTCTCTGCTAGGTCTGATCTGGGTGTGTCATCTAGGCCAGGGGTCCACAACCTTCTGGTCTGTGGACCAGCACTGGCCCATGGCATGCCAGCAGCCAGGCCACACAGACAAGCAAAGGCCCATCTGCGGGATGCAAGCAGCATACAAAACCACGCCCCTTCCAGTCCGCTGAAAAACCTCCCTCCGCGGAATTGAACTCTAGTGCCCAAAAGGTTAGGGACTGTTAAGCTAGGCTATCAGTGGAGCTTAATAGCTAGCATACTGCTTGAGAAACTCTGGAAGTTGCATCTTAAAGTTGACAAAGTTACCAAATAGTACTCTATTGTATTTCTGGACAAGGATTCAGAAGTGGAATCTACAAAACCCAGTACAAGTATGAAAGAGAAATTTGCAGCGATCATTTAGTTGCTGTTGCTTGTTCTTTTCTTTAAGAAGAAGGTAAGAAAAGTAGAAAATACAAATGCCCACGTGTGCAAGAGAGAGCCAAGTTTGTACCTTGCTTGCATTTCTTAAGTCAGTGTAGTTGTCACTACTATGGAAAGATAGGGTCTTTTTTATATCTGCATTCATTTTTTAAAAACGATTGTCAAGAGCACAGAATAATTAATTTCAGTTGTAAAATGTGTGTTCTTGAGGCTTTTTTTTATAGTTCAAAGCATTTCACTTAGAAAAGCCTCCAGATTGACATTTTTGATTCTTTGGTTTTGGAGGAGAATGATGGGAAGATAACTTTTTTACTCCCGAGTGTTTTTTCTGTAGGTCCTTGGCGCTCTCTGAGCTTGATTGTTCTCTTGCAGATGTTTCATTTCTCAACTAGGTGACATCACTGTTTCTTTAGCTTAGGATAGCAGGATTTTATAGGAGAAACCACTCTTCATTTTCAGTGCCACTCCTCGGTTTTTCCCAGCTTTTGTTTTTTAATCTTAGAAGTGCCCTTCTTCTAGATCTATAAATCACTCAGCACTTCCAAGTAAGGCGAATGTGAGCTTTCTTCTGTGGTTTCTTCAGAAGAAGAAAAATGTGGTATTGGGATTCCTACTATTATATGTTGTTAACATGTGGAAATCCCATAATTCGTTCAGGTAACTTAATATTAGAGCAAGCATCAGCAGTTGTTCTACTTTTTTTACGATACTACTGATACAGATTAGATTTAGATCATGATTCTTTTTCATCCTGAGGGAGGAATTGAACTTTGGTTTCCTAAATCTGAGTCATAGCCACAGAGGCCCTCTGTGCTACTTTTTAAAACTGTGATGTACTCCATATATTGCAACTCCCAGAATTTCCTACCAGCATGCCAAAAGCTGCATTGGCAGAGAAATTTTAAATTGTTATTCTAAAATAGCTAGACGACACCAGATTAGGGAAAGCTTGTACTACATCGGAGTTCCCCAACCTTTCTGGCTTTGAAGACCGGTGGAGGCAGGAGAGGGGATAGTTCCGTGCAACTGCCTGGCAAGCATGCACATCACTCCTTTTGTGTGAGTGGTGGGCGCCGGTGCCCACTGCTCGCCTAAATGGAGCACACCCATTCACCCACTTCCCACCACTTCTGCAGCCCAGGGGTTGGGGATCCCTGTACTATACTGATTCAGCTTATGGTATATGTGGGTACTTTTCAGTGAGATTCACTGTCTGAGACTGATGAAAATGTCATTCAAGTCCTAACCAAGGGCTGAAGAATTATTAAAATAGTATCTAAGAATATAGGCAGTTCCAACCAATTCCTAATTTTTTAAAATTAGGTGTTCAGGTCTAATGAATTCAATATTTCCAGATACTGAATGTTATGCTCCAAGGGCCCCGATCAAAATTGGTATAACAAAAGATTCCCCCCTGCACCATCATTCAACTCTGATCTACAAATTCTGATATTTCATAATTTTTTCCAATGGTTTTTCCTCAATCCTAGCATAATCCAAAATAGCAACATAAATGAACCAGACTTTCTTCTTTTCAGTAAATACCAGGCAAGTTATTAAGAAGATGCTCGTCTGTTTGGTTCTTAAAGTCCCATAAGATGTTAACCCCCTCATTTTCCAAAACCTTGATGATCCCAAGGGCTTTTATTACATTCAAATCCAAACCTCTGGTAATGTTTCCAATGAATATTTCTGGCAGTTTGTGAATGTTTGCTGCAGCCACTAATCAAGTGGTCAAGTGTGTCATCCTTTTTATTACAAAGGCAATATTTGCTGTTGTTTGTTACATGTTAAATATTTGCCTCCATGCAACTACGGGTAGTTGGCAAAGTTTATTCTTGAGCTACTAAAATAAAGTCTTCAGTTTCTTTCATTAACACTCCTGATCTTAACCAACTCCATGTAGGTTTTTTTTTTATCAGCTTTTCCTTCTATATCTTTCATGCATTGATTTCTTCTTCCAATTAACGTCAGTTTTCAGTTGCTTCTTCTATACTCAGCCTTCAGCTGTGCTGCTTTCAAGAGCTCTCCCTGATTGATCACCTTCAGCAAGGATTCCTGGCTTTTCTTAATGTAATCATTCAAGCCATGCTTTTCTTTCTCCACAGTTCGTTTCACCTTTAGAAGTCCTCTAGCTTCTTCAACTCTTGGCAAAGAGAGCCGATCATGATGTGTTATCATTAGTTTTTGGGTACAAAGCGTGGTCAGTTGTCATTAGTTTTCTTGTCTTCCAAGCCAAGTCATCAGTATTATTATTATTTCACCTCACCTTTTGTGCCATTCAAGATAGCATACATAATGCTTTCACGTTCAGCTTTCCCCACAACTACCACTCTGTGAGATGGGTTTTAATCAGTCCCTTATTTGAAAAAATAATAATAATCGGGATAGTATGATTTTAATACTTCAGCTCCATCCAGAACCCTACCTTGAATTAAGGGATTATAGGGTTCGTAAAAAGGGAGAGCATGATTTTAATACATATTATTTATTCTGAAAGAGGGAAGGAGTGACTGAAATGAAAAATAACCCGAATCTCAGAAAATATGTTCTTGCCTTCAGATTCATAAGATCTGGCTTTTAGTTTGGAATATTTTTTAAGATGAGGGAGGTTTGGCACCATATGAAATTGCCAGATAGTGCCCTGTGTGAAAAAGTTGATAACTCCTAGAGCCAAGCAAATATTCTGGTTATCCCTAGCATCAAGCTTAAAATATTATAAATTTATAACTAATATATATATAAACACACACACACACACACACATATATATATATATATATGTGCCTTTTTTGTCAAGGAAAATTTTCTTTCTCCAGTTTACCTCTTTTTGCTTGAGAACGTTATGTAATAGCCAAAATGCAAAACAAAAACCACCTAACAACTCCCATTTCTGATGTTTTTACTTTCCTTTCTCATGCAGGAGGTACTGCCTGCGTGATAACCGGTCAACCATTTGACACCGCAAAGGTGAAAATGCAGACCTTCCCCACCATGTACCAAGGGCTTGTGGACTGTTTTGTGAAGACCTACAAGCAAGTAGGGTTCCGTGGCTTCTACAAGGGGACCACCCCTGCACTTGTGGCAAACATTGCTGAAAATGCCGTGCTCTTTATGTGTTATGGCTTTTGCCAAAATATAGTGAGGAAAATTGCTGGCCTAGATAGGAAAGCAAATCTGAGGTTAGTGTGTGATTCCCTCAACCACTCTGCAACTAATAGAAGCTATAAAAAAACTTTTTTAAAAAAGTATCATAGTTCAGAAGTAGAAGTGGAGTTCTCACACCCAGAAAATGAGAATCCTATTGAGATAGAAACTCTGTTCCTTGACTCTGATGTTTTTCTATAATTATAGCTTGATTTTTTTCCCCTCTGCATTTCTGGTACTTAGGAAAGATGGCAGTAGTTTAAAACATAAATATCTATGGATAAAATCCTTTAAGTTTTGATTAATTGAGCCATAAGCTTTCTCCACTTAATCAGGTTATGGGTCAGACAGTGTTCCAGGCAAGCCAGCCTACTACTACGGCTTTCTCAGTGAAATTGTTTAAAAGAGGAGTCTGCAAGAAGAAAATCTGAAAACCTTTTCCTTGCCACCTTATTCCTGAAAGAGTGGCAACGAAACTTGCTGTTTGTAACATGGCACTTCCTTTCTGTCCTTACTTTACCTTAAACCAAGAAGGGGAAGCTCACAGGCTCCATGTGGTCGTTCAGCTGCCCCAGATTGAGCCACTGAAATTCACTGGCAGAATGTCTGATGTAGGTGGCATTTCTTTTTGAACTATATGGGTGGGAATACAGGCAGGAGGCTTTTCAGAGGCCTAAAAACAGGACTGCAGTCCAGGTGCTGAGGACAATCATCAGAAACTCAGTCATACCATTTCATCCTATTTGGGGGATTTCTTAAATAAGAATGGGGATAAAAGTGACTTGCTCCCATTCCCTCTGTACATCCTACCAGTACCTTGAAAAGCAGATGGAACATACTGAATTCTTTCCCCTTCTGTTGATGTCACTATGTCATGGGATGGCTTCCTGTTGACTCTCTAAAAAAAATCAGGAGTTGAGGCCCCCAATCTAAAGAAGTTGCTCACCTCTGTTTTAGATCATAGTTTGCTGAAGGAATTCTAAATAACCGAGTTCCTATAACATGACAAGTGATAATGTATGGTTTGCAAATCATAGTGGCTAGATTCATATGATAATTGAACCAAAAATCATATCATAGCTTTGCATAGTATATAAACCACATGCATCCACTCTCTTCCACCTATCCACATACTGATTTATTTGCAGATCAGGTATTTGTACTCCTTGCTAATCGGATTTCTATAGCAAAGGATGAAATGCTCCTTTGAACATTCCAATGAAAATCCAGTTAACAGTATCTTCTCCCTCAGATTGATAGATACCAGGTCAACAACATGCATGTAATATATTTTTTCCACATTCCATGTCCTAAATCCTTGAGTTATATCTGGAATTTACCCGTTTGTGATTGTTAGTCAACTGCCAGAATCATGTGAGGCTTCAGTAGATTCCCCCATGAATCTGCTAATCTGACCTGTGACCTTTGACAAATACTTAACCTACTTTCAGAGATGCATGATTGGAGAATTGTTTGTTCTTAGGATCAATTAATGTTTTCTAAACGTTAACTGTTGACAATATGAACTGCAAAAAAATCCCAAGACAAAATTAAAATGAACAAAAATAAAATATATTAGTTTAGCTTCTTTTAAAGCCAAATAGATTGCAAAGCATCTATAAGCTTGGGTGTGAAAGTTGATGAACGAAGAAAGAGTATTTACATCCCCTTAATGCCTATGAGTTGGGTTAAGTTAAAGGATTCTTGAAGATGGATGCAGGACATTTGAAACTTTTGAAAAGATAGAACACTCAGGACAGTGGGTAGGCCTGGAAAACAAATGATAAAAATCATCATGAGGGAATGATTCTGGAGCTTTGAAAACATTTGGAGGACTGCCCCATTTCAATCATGCAGGCATCCAAGGGTGGGCAAAGCAAAAATGGAAATACTGTGGAAATGTGATGGGTCACTGAGCAAGAAAGGGTGGTGACTGGAAAAAAATGGATGTAAAACTCTATCACATCCCCAACTTCTTTCTTTCTTCTAATTTCATTACTGAAAGTGTTTATCACTGTGACCAGTTGCCCATTGAAAACAACAAAGAGGTTATGCTTATTTTTTTTTCAGTAATGTCGAAGCTTCTAGATACATTTTGGTAGGGAGTAAGATACTTGGAACTGTTGTAGAACACTCTTTTCCTTTAATGTTTGGTACAAAAAGAGTCTTATCCACTAACGATAATCATACAGCATCCTGTTTTTCAGCAGGGAATTTAAAAGATGCTTCATTAAATCCAGTGTTGAAAGCATGATCATGGTGATATGATTTTATCTCACTAATTATATAAATATATATAATTCAAGACAGCAAGCATATCTAATGCTCCTGTCTTCTATTTTCCCCACAGCCACCAACTGTGGTTGTTTCATCAGGTGGGATGCTATAAAATGCTCCTTTGCTATCTCTTTTTATAATTATTTGCAGCACCAACTGGGTAAAGGCATGCTAGCTTTGAGCTGCATGTGATTTCCATGTGGTAGATACACGTCATTTTTTATTTATTTGTTTTTGCAGCGACCTTCAGAATGCAGTGGCTGGCTCCTTTGCTTCTGCCTTTGCCACTTTGGCCCTCTGCCCTACAGAGCTTGTGAAGTGCCGTCTGCAGGCCATGCACGAAATGAAATTATCTGGGCAGATAGTGCAACAGCACAAGTAAGTAATTAGTTAGCCTCTACCCTGCCTGCCTTTTCCAGGTTTGGAAATGGTTTGACACTTTGAATTAGTTTATTTCTCTGCACTTACATGTTTGTATATTATTTTTTAATTTATGTTTCCCATATTTTATTTTATTACATTTTGATTGATTTAAATTCATTAAGAATTTTTTCACAGAGTAAAAGATAAATGGGAGGAAAAAAGGAGGAAAAAAAAAACTAAAATTAGGAAATAGAATCACTTTCCATCTTTTTTTTTCAGTTCAACTTACAATCGTACAGTCCCTTCTCTCATCATTAGCTGGCAACCTATGTTTGTAGCAATATTCTTTTTCTTCTCCTAGTACAGTTTGGTCAGTAATAAAAAGTGTACTGCAAAAGGACGGCCCCCTTGGCTTCTATCGTGGTTGGTTCAGCACTTTGCTACGTGAAATTCCAGGCTACTTTTTATTCTTTGGAGTCTATGAATTGAGCCGGACCTTTTTGGCATTTGGAAAACCAAAAGAAGAATTAGGTATGTTTGAGCTTGCTAACAATATGTCTTCTTGTCTTGAGATAAATACAGCTTCTTTTAGTCTCACCCCTGCTGATTTTTAAGCTCAAAGGATTTCTGTATAATAAAAACAATCCTGTTGCCTGTTCAAAATCTTCTCATATAAACACAGTAGCTTTAAATTATGTATTTAGTGTATGACATACATGGACTAGAAGCCTTAAAGATTACTGGTTAAAGAAAAAGAAACCCAACCCAAATTAGGTGGAGAAGAACCAGTGCCCATTCCTTTCTTCAGATCTTGACCTGCACAAGGAAGGGGAAAAAAAACCTAACAGCAGCCAAGTCAGAGATTTAGAGAATTGGACAATTGAATAGCCAACGCACATCTTTCAAGTGATTCCCATAACTCACCAATACACTGACCCTTAAAACAAACATGCTTACCTGTTCTAATAGGATATGGGAACTATCTTTTTTTTTATGAAATTGCGAGTTGGGGGAAAAATCACTTGGCTTTTTTGCTATCATACTACAATATATTAAGCTCCTGCTGCCTGTTTTTATAGGTCCGGTTGCACTGATGCTCAGTGGTGGCTTCGGTGGCATGTGTCTCTGGATTGCTGTTTACCCAGTGGACTGCATCAAATCTAGGATCCAAGTTCTTTCCATGGCAGGAAAACAAACTGGCTTTATGAGAACTTTTGCAAGTGTGGTCAAGAATGAAGGTTAGAATATGGAAGAGACTAATGGGGCCATGGGTGAGGGTATCTCTTAACTTCGGCACCGCCACAGCTGAGGGATCAGCTATCCCCTACAGAATTGTTTTTATGCCTGCAGGTGAGACTAAATCACAAACAATAACCCACATTTGAACTTGGTATAATATGTAAACCCAGTTCTTTTCTGTCTCCACCACCTACCACCTCCTTTTTTAACACATGGCAAACTTTCTTGATTGGTCCCCTTTAAGTTTGGGCTGCAGCTCACATCATCTCTGAAATATACCATATCAGCACAATACTCCAAAACCAAATTGTATTATGACTTCTCTCAGGCTGTAGACAAGTGAAGGACAAATAATGTGTTATGTCATTTGAATCAAATGACTACATAACTACATCATTTGTATTATATCTACATGCCATTTTGATGTTACTATACTTTTTATAAACTGTACACTCATTTCATTTATTGTTGATTCCTTCACTTGCACTTGCAGCCTTCAGGTCTAATTTTTGGTAAGAAACTTTGGTTTCATAACCTGTGAATCCATGATGAGTTTAATCACTCTTAAGATATAATTAATCTATGACAGTGGTTTTCAACCTGTGGTCCATTATCATAACTGGGGGTCCACAAAGGCTTGAAGAACTGTTATGATTAAAATCTTAAATCTTGGGGGTCCATGACCATGGTCCATGGCACAAAAGGTGAAGAAAAGGTTGCAAACCACAGACCTATGATAGTCATGGTCCAGATAAAATTTTAGATTTATTTTTTCTTTCAAATTCACTATCTCCAAATCGACTGCAGGATAATTTATATATAGTTTTATTATTACTAGAATCCAGTCATTTCAGTCTTACAATTTCATCTTTTATTTTTTGAATAGATTATATTGCTTAACATATTTCTGGACCTTATCAACTACTCATTAAAGCAGTGGTGGGATTCAATTTCTTTTACTATCTTTTCTGTGGGCGTAGTTTGGTGGGCATGGCAAAAGGATACTGTAAAATCTCCAGTCAGAGGTGGTATTTGTCAGTTCTCCAAACTACTCAAAACTTCCGCTATTGGTTCTCCAGAACTGATCAGAACCTGCTGAATATCACCTCTGCATTAAAGTAAGATAAATAATAAATGGAGATAAAGATAAGTCATCTGATCAAGCCAAAAATATTTAACCATTTCTTCTGAATTTGTAGGTAAGCTGAAATTCCTAAAAGTTTATCATTTGTTGGATTTCCTTGTTCAGTTTTAAATCAGTACAACATAGTCTGAGTTTTAAAAAGTGATGGAAGTAAAATTCTAAGGTAGTTTTTCTAATGCTTATGTCTTGCTCCTAGGCGTGTTTGCCTTGTACTCTGGACTGAAACCTACTATGATCCGTGCATTCCCAGCCAATGGGGCCCTGTTCCTTGCCTATGAACACAGCCGTAAACTGATGATGAACCAATTTGATAGCTAGAACTTTTATCACAGACTGATATCATTAGACTATGTGTAGTCACCACAATAATTGTCCAACTGTGAGTGACAGATTTTAAAATGTGAAATGGGAGTAAAATGACTACATTTTTTAAAAAACACGATTTCAGTAAAAATGCTGTATTTTCTAAACGTGTGCTTTGTGGATTTACATATCTAGATCAGCACTGATACTACATGATCTTATAAGGGATTTCAACTACTAACTTCTATAGAAATTTTAGTCATGGGGTTTTAAAAAAGAATATGCCGCAATAGCAGTTAACTATTAGCTTGCAACATAGTGACTGCACTATAAAAGTAACTTAATATGCTGGGAAGCTGAGCAGGAGGTATATTGTAAAGTAGTTTTTATAATGTCCCACATTTATTAATTTGTATACAATTGTACTTACTGGTTACTTGATTCTCACACACCAGAGAGCATTGGAAAGCACATTACACATAAATAGAGTTCAAAAAAAAATCACTTGTAATCCGGTACTCAATATTTCTTTATAATGTTCCCTGTTGCCAGAATACAGTGCCTTTGTTCTAAAACTGTTGATTAGAGAAGTTAAGGCTTTTTTTCATTCTTTAATGACATATACCGGTAATCTACACAAGCCTAAGCATTTATTTTAAAAGTGAAAGGTATTAATATCATCTGCTGTCTTTGGCCATAATCATGTTATATTTCTGAGTTGTAGCATATTATTATTAGTGATGTGGACAACAATTGGCTCAGCTTCTATAGCAATGCTTTGGAATGGAGTATAGTCTGCATTTAGCTCACTGACACTGCATCTGGATTCAACCTACAGAACAAGCATTTAGCTGAAACTCAATGCATTTCACAATATCCTTCACAAATAGGCACGTTACAGAGTAATTTTAGATGTACTAAATATTTTGGAATGCAGTAGTAGCAAATTCTGCATTACATACTAATTATGGAAATTCAGAGTAGTATTAATAACTTATTAAAACTAGATCTATGATTTTCAAAATTGGCAGCTTTAAGATGTGCAGACTTCTACTCCCAGAATTCCCCAGCCAGAATACTAGCTGGAGAACTCTAGGAGCTGAAGTTCATACCTCTTAAAAGTTGACAAGTATGCAATACACTGCAATAGACTATATAACTGAATACCTAATGTTGCTTGACAGGTTTGCAAACAGATGATCAGAAGATTTCAGAATAAAAATACAGCATATTGTTTTTGTGGATATCCTATACAATTTCCTGATGCTGATATACCATTTGAACTATGCTTCCAGCTGCCAATTTTAATCAAAAATTATATTTCATGTTATGTATTCCAATGTTGGGCATCGTAGTTTAAATGAAAACATAAAATTATATAAATCATACATTAAACCTAGGAGAAGCATAGGGAGAAAGCATTTCATTCCTTCATGATATTGTGCAGCAAACTTGAAGGAATTATATATATGAAATGACAAACCATCAGTGTGGAACTAATATAAATCTGCTGAACAAATATTCATGAACCAATATTACACTTTAACTAGATCAAAAGGTAGAATTTCTTGCTTGCCAAAGAAAACATGAAAGGTTATTTATAAGGAAAAATTTGGGGAGTTAATGTAATCGCTTACATGCAGTATCTATGATGAAGAAGCCATCATCATTATATATCATAAACTCCAGCCATTTTAAACAATGAACTTCTGTGGCAACTTTTGCTAACATAACATTCTCTATACATCCACCCCTATCATGCCTGGAAACTGAACTGTGAATTTAAAGCCTTCCCAGTCAATGCAGATTATGAAATTACCTGATCTGACAATGTTTGGAGTTCCTACATGTAGGATAACCATTAGCCCAAATATATCAGAAACTCAATAAAAGGCCATGGAATGGAGAAAGAGGAAAAAAAAGCAGAAAAAATCTTTGATCTCAAACCTTGGGACATCATGGCTGACACATAAATCTGATGAATCTGGCATTAGAAGCCATTACAATATACACTGCTCACAAAAATAAAGGGAACACTTCAACAACACAATGTAACTCCGAGTCAATCACACTTCTGTGAAATCAAACTGTCCACTTAAGTAGCAACACTGACTATCAATTTCACATGCTGTTGTGCAAATGGAATAGACAACAGGTGGAAAGCATAGGAGGTTAGCAAGACATCCCCAATAAAGGACTGGTTCTGCAGGTGGTGACCGCAGACCACTTCTCAGTTCCTATGCTTCCTGGCTGATAGTTTGGTCACTTTTGAATGCTGGCAGTGCTGTCACTCTAGTGGTAGCATGAGACGGAGTCTACAACCCACATGAGTGGCTCAGGTAATGCAGCTCATCCAGGATGGCACATCAATGCAATCTGTGGCAAGAACGTTTGCTGTGTCTGTTAGCGTGGTCCAGAGCATGGAGGCGCTACCAGAAGACAGGCCAGCACATCAGGAGATGTGGTGGAGTCCGTAGGAGGGCAACAACCCAGCATCAGGACGGCTACCTCCGCCTTTGTGCAAGGAGGGACAGGAGGAGCACTGCCAGAGCCCTACAAAATGACCTCCAGCGGGCCACAAATGTGCATGTGGCATGAGGGTTGTATGAGGGCCCGACGTCCACAGGTGGAGGTTGTGCTTGCAGCCCAACACTGTGCAGGACGTTTGGCATTTGCCAGAGAACACCAAGATTGGCAAATTCATCACTGGTGCCCTGTGCTCTTCACAGATGAAAGCAGGTTCACACTGAGCACATGTGACAGATGTGACAGTGTCTGGAGATGCTGTGGAGAACATTCTGCTGCCTGCAACACACTCCAGCATGACCAGTTTGGCAGTGGGTCAGTAATGGTGTGGGGTGGCATTTCTTTAGGGGGCCGCACAGCCCTCCATGTGCTCGCCAGAGGTAGCCGATCCTCAGCCCCTTGTGAGACCATATGCTGATGTGGTTGGCCCTGGGTTCCTCCTAATGCACAACAATGCTAGACCTCATGTGGCTGGAGTGTGTCAGCAGTTCCTGCAAGACGAAAGCATTGATACTATGGACTGGCCCGCCCGTTCCCCAGACCTGAATCCAATTGAGCACATCTGGGACATCATCTCTCACTCCATCCACCAACGCCACGTTGCACCAGTTTGTCCAGGAGTTGGGGGATGCTTTAGTCCAGGTGTGGGAGAAGATCCCTCAGGAGACCATCCACCACCTCATCAGGAGCATGCCCAGGCGTTGTAGGGAGGTCATACAAGCATGTGGAGGCTACACACACTACTGAGCCTCATTTTGACTTGTTTTAAGGACGTTACATCAAAGTTGGATCAGCCTGTAGTGTTTTTTTCCACTTTAACTTTGAGTGTAACTCCAAATCCAAACCTCCATGGGTTGCTAAATTTGATTTCCATTGATAATTTTTATGTGATTTTGTTGACAGCACATTCAGCTATGTAATGAACGAAGTATTTAATAAGAATATTTCATTCATTCAGATCTAGGATGTCTTATTTTTGTGTTCCCTTTATTTTTTTGAGCAGTGTAGTTAAGCCTGATCTCCAGACTCCCAGTCATAAACTGCTATTGGAAACTGGCCAATAACGCAGTCATTATTAAAATATTTTTAAAAGATCAAAATGTGAAATTGCTACTGAGTTTACAAAGGGGTGGGAACAAAAGAGAGTAGTAAAACTCTTTGAAGACCCTTTAATTGTCTTGCACACAATCCAGATGGCAAAATTAATTGTTGTAATCATGATAGCGCACTAGTCCTTAGTTTTATTTTTACATTCAAGGTGATTCTGCACATTGAGAAGTAGTAATCTCAATACAATTCCATATCGGGTGTGAAACCAGGTTACTGAATTATTATGCAATTCTCAGTTAAGTCTGTTTCTGCTTGCTTCAATCATGGATCAGTGAAAATTATCTCCAGAGCAAAATTATCTCTGAAGATCTTCCACATCTTTGACTTGTTCAAGTTATCGATTTCATTTCTTGGGAGGAAAAGTCTAGGGAAAAGAGAAAAAAAAACTAGTTCTCTTATGTAAATGATTTAAACTAATGCACAGAAAAGTACAAAATATTTTTCTTATATCACTGAATTTTGAAATAATAGAATATAGCCTATTTATTTTATTTTCCCAGAAAAATATTCAACTCTTAAGCAACCCTTTGGTTCCCATTAAGAATACACGTGCCTGTCTCCTGCGCATAGATGGTGCCATTGCGTCTCTGCAATGCTATCATTCACCTCCAAATATTACTCATAGAAAGAATGACAAGTGTGTCACATCTAAGAAAGCTGAATTTTCAAGCACATAAAACTCATACTTTCATGAGTATTGGTACTCAGCAATGCTCATTTATGATGTCTCAAATAGATGCAATTGGGAGGGGAACCTGTATAAATGCCCCCAAGTAAGTAAATATAAATAGTTTAAGAAGAGCATAGTTTGGGAAAAGAATATAATAGCTTGAATGCAAAATAAATTCTAGCCAACGCTAAATGTATTTCCAAACATTGGCAAACAAGCAATATGAAACATAGTTTAACAGATTAAAGAAAGAGAGAAATAACACTTTCAACATAAATTATCCCCTTGCTTAAAAACCCTAAGGTGCCACTCTAGTATTTTGGATCTGTTACATGGCAAATACAGTTATTTATCCGTAGTGACAAACTGAATGGTACCACTGATGAATCATTTTCAAAAAAAAGAGTTGTGAGCTTTTACTAAATAATCACATAACTTTTCTTATAGGCTTAGTAAACTTTATAAATCCATTAAAGGAAAAACAGTAATAGGAACATCTCTCTACACTGGGGTCTTCAAACTTGACAGCTTTAAGACTTGTGGCCTTCAACTCCCAGAATCCCTCCTCCAGGCATGTTAGCTCAGGAATTCTGGGAGTTGAAGTCCATAAGTATTAAATTTGCCAAGTTTGAAAACCCTTGCTTTACATGGTAGAGGCATTTTTTTAAAGCTGGTATTCTCTGAAGAGTTGGCTCACACTAAGCAATATTAAATGGCAGGCCTCTTTTTCTCAACAGACTATCTCCCCAAAATACACAACCCCTTAGAAATAAAGAAACACCTGTCTCTTTCTATGCAGACTTAAACTAAGCTTCTATAACCTAAAGTCTCTTATACCCTGGCTCATAGCTCTGGGTGCATTTTGGCTTTCTTTTCCAGTACATATGTGCTTTCAAACACCACAACTTACTGATAGTCCTGTATAAAAGCTGTGTGGAAACAAAAAAAAAAAGCACAGCCACCATAGCCTCTTGGAATATCCTACATTTAAAAAAAAAAGACAAGAAATACAGTTAATGCTACTTAAACATCAAGCCATCATCACAGCCAAACCATAGAAAGAACTGAAATCCATAATAAGATGTCTTAAACTGGCCACTTATGGTCAATTTATGGAGAGAAGTCTAGCAGCTTAAAGCTGCAAAACAGAAAAGTCTGAAGTTTTTTTCAATCCATATCAACAATTGGTCACTTTGAAGCATGTCTATATAATTTCCTTAATAACAATCTGGAAGTAATTTGCCACTCTTTTTAGAGGTTTTTAGTTTGGCATTTCCTGGTGGACTCCAAAACAGGCCTACCCAACTTAGCTTTTTAAAGTCAGCCAAGTTTCGTAGGTGGGTATAAGATCAGCAGGATGGTTAAACCATTTAAAGATTTCGTGACTGAGATGGAATGGAATGACTATTTCAACAAGTTACAAATGTGAAAGGTATGCAACAAAGTCACCATTTTTCAACTTACAGAAGTAGCTTCAAATCTGACTTTCACATCATTTCTGATGACAGGACAGTTCTTCAAACCAATTACTAACAGGTCATTTTCATGATCAAGGAACAACTGAAACAAAATAGATATACATCTTATTTTAATTCACTAAACGTTTCTCACAAAATGCAAGACTGTAATTTATTATTTCTTTTTTCATGCACTGAAATCACCACAAAGGAGCTTGGAGGGAGGTTCAGCTCATTATCTGTTAATATTTCAATAAGTCTCTCCACTTCAGAGGACAAGATTATGTACGTGAGAGACTGACAGTCATATGCATATTGCATTACCCATTTTGGCTCAAAAGGAAATTTTAAGGGTAAGAAGTCATGCCATAAAACTGCCATTTAGCTCTTGAACAGATTGTAGTTCTATAACTATATAGCCACATGCAACATTAGGAGTTCTCTATTAGTGCTTTAGGTAATAATTAGCTCTCCTCTGCAGCTTTTCCTAATTTGCTTCTCAAAAGTTACTTCTCTCAGGGCATGAACATTAAAAATACATTCTTCTCTGATTCTCAGATAGATCAGTGCCACCTCTAGTTAATTTATCACTATTTGTGGGAACTTACCTGACATATAATCATCGAACAGCCTTTCTGGGTGGTAGTCAAATAGCATGCTAGCTATTTTTGTAAAGAACTGCAAAAGGATCTGTTTTTCTCACAACACAGCCAAAAGGAATAGCAGACGCTGCCATATTGCAAGTCAGATTACTAGCGTTCCTAGCATTTTCTTTTTTATACTGGTTCTCCAGGATCTCAAATAAGAAGTTTCTCCTCCTCATTTATAGACACTTCAGACTGAACTGAAACAAATACCTGGTGTGCATTCCCCTAAGTATGGCCCATCTCACTACTTTATTCATTACTGCTCATTTGGAGTGGTTCAATCAGGGAATTCAAAGCAAGGATGCATCAGTTTCCATTGTAGTACACAGATCTCATGGGACAAATGGGAACTCTATCAACAAATCCTGGCCTTCATGACTGCAGGATTGTTAAATTAACATGAAGCTCTGACCTTGCAGTTCATCTGTATTGCGCAATTGCATTGAAATGCTACTTCCTTCTTCATGTTTATCTTTATTCTGAAATCAGTCCCATTGCCTTTACCAACTCCTAAAGAGGGGAAAGAGGAGAATTGGAGACAAGACGTGCATTAGATAAATACTGGAACCAAACAATGGAATTCACATTTTAAACCAAAAATATCCTGTGATGTTGCAAAACGATCAGCTCTTTCATCTCCTAGTCTTTTCCAATCCAGTTTAAAATGCTCTCAAGATTTATTTGGACTGTTCTGACAACTTGACTATTTAAATGCTGGGAATACAATAGTATTTATAGGTTTGCTAATCTATAATTCATTGAGAACCATCAATCAATCATTCCTAGATTGCTTTACTTTCAAGCTGGCCAATAACTGCATTTTACTTTATCTACATCATTGTGGGGCGGAGATGCAGCTATAGTATGAAGGAAAGCTGTGCAATAGGGAGATAAATTGCTTTAAAATTGCAGGTGCATTGCTGCCTCATAGCAGCAAACTTGCTTTCCAACCTCTGAAACTTGCAATGCTGCTAAACCACCACTTCTGTATTTGTGCAAGCATATTTCTACAATGGGAAACCCAAATGTGCAAGCATATTTCTACAATGGGAAACCCAAATGTGCAAGCATATTTCTACAATGGGAAACCTAAAATGCTGAGACAGGTTGAGTAAAGAATCTCCACCAAAGAGGAGCACAGATCTCTTGAAACCCAAGGCAACTGGTCAGTTCACTTCCTAAAATGACATCAGTGGGCTAAAACAGCACCCACACAAGGATATGTTGTAGCTGCTACCCGGCTAAAATGGATGGCTGAACCTGTGTGAAATAGTCTGAAGGGTTTGAACATCCTCTTTTTAAGATGATACTGGTCTGCTATAGATAGCGACTTTCATGGAACTCAGAAGAGAAACTACAGGGATTCCAACTCATAAAAGTATCCTAAACAAATCTAGCGTCTTCATGTCAAGTTTGAAGAAGGGATAAAAGAAAGCTGAGCATAATAGCCAATGTATTATCCTGCATAAATGAATACAGACTTAACAGCCAGAGAAAACAAACTAAAAATCTAATGCAAAATTTTGTTTTACCTATTTCTACAAAAAACTAGTGACTCTTAAATCAGATGTTGCTTTATTTTATTTTTTTAACAAATTTTATTCAGTTTTTCACATTAAAAACAAAAATCTCTTTTTAGTGGACAATATATTTCCAGGTCATCACACAAATATGTCATTACATACAAATATGACAGCAATTATACATTCATATATGCATACTTAATTCTATTATTACCTTTTCCATTCCAAATTTTCAGTAAGGAGAGAAACAAACACATTAATTCTGGCCTCTTTCATTAATCTCAATCGAAAATTCTTTTTGTTTCATATCAATTATTTCAAATATAATCCTTTAATATTTATTTTAAAAATAAAGATAAACAATATGTGTTTGCCTAATAATAATGATGATGATAATAAAAAAGTTACCAATGTCTCTCCTTGCTTTTAATAGTCTATATTAACTTATTAATTTAGTTGGTTTTTTAGTCTGTCATATTCCCTTTCCATTACACATTCTTTTTATAAATTCTAGATTAATACAAATTTTAACAAAGAAAAAAAAAGTATAGGTTTCCCCCCTTTTACTGCTTTGAGTGTGACACCTCAATGATTAAAATATACCTTTATTCCCTCATCTTGATTTCCAATAAACCATTATCTTTAAGAAGTTAAAATAATAATCATTACATCTTTTCATTTGGATTCAGCAGCATATTTTTCCCCCTTGATTTTTAATAAGAGTTATTGGTATCTATATTACCCTATTTTCTAAATATTTTTAATTGCAGAAATATTCTTATTACTCCTTGTCACCCTGCAGAATCCCCTTTTTAATTCAACAACCATTATCTCTGAAAAAACAATTTCTTTTCAACATTTTACTATTTCCGTATTTCTTTATTTCATGCACCTGTTTCTTACTGCTTCTCCTCCCCCTCTTTTCCCCATATCTTTTCTCATTCCAGTTTATATCCTTTCTTAATATCTTCCTTTCCCCTTTTCTACTGGGTCTTTCTGCCTTTCCCAACTTCACAGGTATTCCCCCTTTTGATTGCCTTCTTAAATCTCAACTTTTTAACTTTCCTTCTTTCTCCACTTCTTTGTAGTGTTCTTTGTGTTAATTGTCTATTTAAAATGTCTTCTCCTTGAATTGACTCCTCCTCCTCTGAAGCTCTTTCTTCTTGTTCTTCAATCGCCGTTTCCATTTTTTCTAACACAGAGCAAGGTGATTTGCCTCTTTCCTGTAGTAATTCTCTCATATTTTTAAGTTCCATTTTTAATTCCCGAAGAAATATCATTACATACTCTTATATTTTATGATCGTTAAAGTCCACAAAAAAAACCACTTTTACTTTCCTTCTTTCTTCTTTCAGTTTTCTAAGGTTCTCAGTTATTCCAGTCCAGGGTTTATACCAAAAACATCAATCAGTCCCACAAACAGTCTTTCCTTGCTTTGTGCTTTTTTCTGGTTCTGCTTTCACTTTCTAAGATTCTTACTTTGTTTCAATATTTCTGTAATGTTATATCCACACAAGTTCATTCAAAAACAGGATGCTTTCCCTTTTATTTGAGCCAAATTTTTGTCAAAAGGTGACACTCGCCATTATACAAAGTCTTCACCTTTTCCCCCTATTTTTTTATTTAGGGTTTTTCGAACCTCTATATTCCAGCACAGTCCAGTCTCCAATTTGTAAACTTTATTATTATTATTATTTGACAATCTTAAGTCCAGCTTTATTTTATGCCTGTTTATTCCCAAAATATTTTAGTCCAATTTAGTTGAATCTTTAGTTCCAGCTTCTTTTCCCGGTTCGAAGCCCCGCTTAGCTGTCAAAAATATTTTCTTTTTTTTCCCCTGTCCCTTTGTAATTTCTCTGCTCACTTTTCTTTTCTTAAAAATCCCATGTTACCTTAATCTTTTGTTTAATTGTATTGCCCAGTTGTCCTGGTTCAGATGTTATCCACCTCTTTCTTCCCTCCTGCACAAATCTTAATCCAGCTGAGTCCTTCTCTTCGGGGTGGCCATTTTAAACCACTGCTGCAGTCATCTTCGGGGGGAAAAAGACCAAGCCCAGGTGGGGAGATGTGGCTCCCCTCAACCTGGCTTGCAGCTTCCCCTTACTCCACCACCCCTCCAAGGCAGCTTCAGCCCCTAATCATAATGATCGGGGCTCTCCAACAAAAGAGCACGGACCATAGCCACAGAGTCGTGACCTACAGTCCGTCAGCGAGGAGGCTCTGCCTTCTTCCCAGATGTTGCTTTATTTTAAGCGGTGTAAAAAAGGGAAAGGGGAGAAAGGGAGTTAAAAACTTAAGCATTGAAGCAACAACCTCCCCAAAAAAGAGTAATTTGAAAAGTAATCATAATATCAGGAAGAAGTAGAAGGGAGGATCACAGATGGGAGAATCAGATAGAAAAGGGAATAAAAAGGGGAAGGAGAAAAAGAGAGGGAAGAGGGAAAGGAAAAGAAGCTACAAAAGACAGAAACAAGATATAGAGGTACAGGAAAAGCATACAAGAATTAAAGGTATAAACCTATTTAAAACACAGAGACAATGGTTAAAATTTTACTTGAGAGGATTCTGCAAGGGTGCATGGAATAGCATGGTTATATTAGAAATAGAAAAGGGTTAGAAAATAGGTTAGATGATTAAAGTGATAGAAAAAAATTCTATTGATGCGTAGTGGAATATTTGTAAAGAGAATAAGGCTCTCAATGATTTAAAAAGGAAGTTTTAAAAAAATTGGAAAGAAACATGGAAGATTTTTATCAGTTGACAAGATGAATTTGAATAAGAATAATAATTTTATTGACTATTGTTAATTACTATTGTTTGGTTTTTTATTTAAATAAGTAAACATAATATAAGTAAATATTTAAATAAGTAAAATATGAAATATAGATGATTAAAGTGAAAGACAGCTGATATTACTAGGTAATGTTTGTTAAAAGAAATAGAAATGTAAAAGATTGTTATTGATATTAATGGCAGAGCTGTACTTGAATAGAATAATTATTCCATTTACTACTGTTATACAGATATACAGATACTTATACATGTATACTTTTTTCTTTTAAGAATTTAGTGTGTAATTTTAAGGGAATGTACCAAGCAGAATTTGATTGAAAATAGGTATGTGTTATAAAATAGAGGTTAGAAAATGAATGTTGTAACTGTAAAGGTGCAACTTAAATTTTTAAACAAGATTTGAAAAAAAATACAAAGATGTTACACTCCAGTCTAGTAATTACAGGGAAAAATTTGTTTTATGAGAAAAGATAATATGAAATTGTAAACAGGACAGACGAAAGTATAAAAACACTGATTAGAAAGATTTTAAAAATTAGAAAAAGATATCTAATTGAATTAAGAAAGGAATTAGATAATTTAAAATAAGGCTATAGGAAGTAAAGAAAGGGAAAAGCTATTGAAAAAATGTGAAAATAGTTATAAGATATGGATTAGGATGTATAAGATAAATATATATTGAGTTTATGTCTGTATGGAGAAGAGATAACCTGGGGGCACGCTGTTCTCAAAAAAAGATATTTTATTTGTATTTGTATGTTTTGTGAAAACTTAAATAAAACTTTTATTTAAAAAAATCAGATGTTGCTTTGACTAAATTACTTAGACTTCTCCTGTGACTTATAAACATATCAGCCATTTAATAGGGACTGTTCAAAGAGATGGTAAACTCCACTCTTTCCCCTATATATTCTTTCTATAACTTCGTTCCAAGTTTTTTCCCCCAAGTCCTTGTTTGTTTTTTAAATTCTACTTCCAACAGAGGGAGATGGGGCAGTCTGATTCAATACAACCAACAGCCTTTTTTGTGTGTGTGGATATGAACTGACCAGCTAGAATGGGTTCAGCAAGCTGTAAATGTCAAGAATATTCAGCCTGACCATTCACAGACCTACTTTGACGGTATAGTACTAGTGATGGAAGGAACCGAATTGATCTAAGTGCTGATATTGCAGCATTAGCTGGAAAATCCCCTTCCTACAGCATTTTAGTGCCACTTACCTTGGATAGCATAGAGTTTTATGCATCTGATTCTGAAAGGCTTCTCTGGTGGGAGGATCAGGTTGTATTTTGATTTCAAGATTGCATAATATTCTACATACCTACTCTGCAAATAAAATTTAGGAGTGCCTTGAGACAAAAATAATTTTATAATCTATAATAAATATAATTAAAAATTCATATCTGTATAAAATAAAAATCTTAAGGAAAGCAAATGCCCTGCTAATCCAAAGGGGGAGGCTATTTGTCATGATATATGGCAAAGTTGTTGGGAAATGGAGCAAAGAGATATTGCCCAGGAAATACCCTGCAGTTGGATGGTAGATAGGGCAACAGGCTCAGAAAGGATCTTCCAGAGTTTCTCAGGAAATAAATGAAACAGTGGGAGAATTGTACTTTCAAACTTGCAAAACTGATGTCAGCCTTACCAAGTAGCCAGGCAGGAAGCAAGATCAGATAATCTAATTCTACTTCCTTGTGAATAATAGAAACTTGAAAGTCTGAAGGTACAGCCCAAAAAACTCCCTTCTGAGCCTCTTGTCCCAACTACTATCTAGCTGTGGGATACGCTGTTTCTTATCTGACCATTCTCTAGGTAGCATCTCTTTGCCCCATCTCCCAAGGTATTTCCCATATCGTTCTCTGATGTTTGACTTCATAAAGGGGGGTGGGGGGGAATTTAACATTCATGTCCCAAGTTTCGCTTAATCAAAACATGGCCAAAACCAAAGCTCATATAATTGAATGAAAGAAGTGAAGCAGCACTTGAGAAATGCAAGGTAAAAACACAAGATAACTATTTAAATTACACAGCTATTTTTTGCCAATCAATCGTGTTAGTTCTTTGATTCAACCTTACACATGGCTTCATAGTACATTTTTACCTGTGATGGAGTTTCAACACCCTGAAACTTGGTGCTAGTAGTTTCATCAGTTCTTCGTTTGCCAAAGTACTCCAAACTTTCCTTAAACATTGAGAATTATGTTACTATAAGTATTGTAGCACCTTAGAGTATTTAATAAGAACTAACTAGAAATCTTATATGAGAAAAAGTGCACAACTTGGGATTGGCAGAATGCCTCAGAACTACTCATTATTTGTGGGTAGCATACCAGAGCTATACTTCAGAAAATAGATGTGTCCAAGAAAACCAACTGGGAAGAGTGGAGCAATACTTAATTTGGATTTAGTTAAACATTTACTGTAATACATATTTAGCTATTTTTCCTTTTCAGTCACATTATAAATTACAATTCATAAGCAATTTTTGGAAGAACTCTATAGGCAGCACCTAAATTAATGCCACTTTAAATAGAATTCCAGGAGACATCCAAATAATTACAAGTTGGACAATTTAACATTTACTGCAGACAAACAGCTAAAATAGTAATCAGAGGAAGGGAAAACAGTTGGACACACATAGGAACAAACCTTGCTGAAGGAATTTCACACGGTTTCAGAACAGCAATACATACCAGGCTCTATTACATGAAGTCCTGGATATGGCAAATTCAAAGTCCTTATCAACATTGAACAAACAAAAGTTGCATACTAGGTGGTTTGGTCAAACTATCCATTTTTAATCCCATTTTATATTTGGAACCCACACAGAAGAAATTATGGGAGGTAGCACTTTTCAACACACTCTGCATAGTCATTTCACATACTTTAATTCATTCAGAAACAAGAGGGAAAATATCAACATTACTTTGGTACCTGCGCAGTCTTAAACTGGCCGGTGTCAATAAGCCAGATGCAAATCATAGTTCCAGTCCTACCTGCATCAAAAAGGGGAAATCAGTGACTTAGAAATAATGATGCTGTTGTGTTTACTTGTCCCCAAGAATGAGGCAATGACAGCATCAGTATTAAGCAACCCCACCCCTGCAGCTCCTAACAAATCTGAAAAGCACCTTCAGCCCGCACATCTACCACCAGGTGATGCAAACAGCTTTTGCAGACAGGTGCTATCAGTGAATGCTAAAACTATTACAGAATTCCCATGCATCCCAGGTAATGACTGATTCTTTAAGGTTTACAGAAGGGCTAAAATGACATTCCCCTTGAGCATGTCTGAAAGAGACTGGATCACTACAGTGCATTCTGCACAGGGCTATTTTTCAAGACCATGTGAGGCTATGATCAGCACATCCCTTAACTAATGCATTATCTGAAAACATTTTATCAGCCCTTCAGCAATAATACTGACAGCTGCTAGCCTCTATGCCTCTCCTGCACTATAAGAATTGTCAAAAGAGAGATCTTTGGGAATGCCTTCCAAACCACAAAGTTCACATACCTTTCCCACCTTTACAGTGTATTGCTATAACATTGCGGCTGTCCTGTTCCATCCACTTCCTGACATTGGCAGTGAATGTGAGCGTCTCCCTTAAAGAAAAGGAAGAATGCTTGTTTAAGAGCTTATCTAGATATTACTGTAGAAAAATTAAAATATTCGATCATTTATCAGAACAGCACAAGTCCATCTGGCAGTGGAATTTCTTACAGCCACACACCATTTCCATTTAAGCTTGTTTGGGTTGCCTCTGGAGATAAGCCACATGAAGCACAAAGTTCATAGGAGAGATTTTAAGGACTTCCCACTGGAAGGGGTTTTTGCTGCTCACAAGTGGAAACCAGCTGAACTTATTAACAGTCTTCTTTTCTGGGGAGTGGAGACAAACAGATTAGGCTTGGAGGGCTTTCGTGAAGAACGGCATTTTGAGAGATATTATGATGGATTATGGGAATAGAGGATCAGGATAGGATAGCCTGCTAGGGTGGCTTGGCAAGAACCAGACTTTTGAGCCCAGAGTGTGGGTGTATGGTTGGTTAATTGGCTTGTAAGGGAGGAATATGTACTGTGAGCACACCATTAAGGATGGTAGCCGGACGATCCCAGTAATGATGGGTTGAGGGGTATATGAGGAGGCCCAGAAAAACAATTGTGAGGAAGAGCAATCAATTTGATGACCATCCCTGCTTCCAGTGGGTTTGATTCTGGATTTATACTATCAGCCCTAAGGTAGACCAGACTAGGAAACTGAATCATTGCAGGCCAATACTACTTTTACTATAAAATTACAGTAACACAAACCTGCAACCTAAATGCATTCCCACCCACCCCAATTTATGAGATAAGAAAACATCTTGCATGAGATGTTTTCTCAGGTTACAATTTTGCCCAGGACTTAGACTTCTTTTATCTGACACTTATCTTGGTAGCAGCTCTTTCTTCTGTCCCGCAAGGTCATTCCTTCTTTCTATTACATCTACTAAGGTTGTGTTAGTATTATATTATGATACGGTATTAGGAAATACATATGTTACTATATTGATTGTTATTGTTATTTAGATTGCATATAATACAGGGATGGGATTCAAATTTCTTAACCGGTTCTATGGGCGTGGCCTAATTTGTGGGTGTGGCTTGGTGGTCATGTGACTGGGTAAGCGTGGCTTGCTGACTGGGGGTGGCTTGGTGGTAACACGACTGGCTGGGCATGGCTTGTATGTAAATATTGTAAATATTTATGTAAATATTGAATTTTTATGCTTGCAAGCAAACTCATAAAATTTGCTAACAAGTAAACTCATAAAATTAACTCACAACACACCATGTATGTAACTATTAAATTTTTTATTAAAAAAAGAACAACTTTTACCCAAAATCAGGTAATATAGTAACATATGTATTTCCTAATACCGTTTCATAATATAATACTAACACAACCTTAGTAGATTCCGGGCAGCAGGGATCAGAATGGGTGGAAAATGGGGCACACAGAGGCCAAAAATGGGGCGCACAGAGGCCAAAAATGGGATGCGGAGGCTGAAAATGGGGCATACGGAGGCAGCAACAGGCAATGGCAATCCCTGCAGCCTGAAACAGCTGATCGTCAGGAAGCCGATCCAACCGACAATCAGCTGCTTGTGCTAAGCAGGCTGTGCTGAAGCTGAAACAGGCTATTTGCTGCAAGGAAGCAAGTTGCTAGGAGGCAGAGGTTGGGGCCAGCGGGTGGGCGGAGCTTCAGCAACATATACTGTATAAGATGCACATGCATTTCTATCCTCTTTTGCGGGTAGAAAAAGTGTCTTATACTCTGAAAAATACGGTAAATTGAATAGTTTATAGATTTTCATAGGTTACATATTTTTATGGACTATAGATATATGCAAACTTTAATAAACTGGACTTGGTTTATTCAGCCAGTGGTTTTATATTTAATAATTTTTTTTATTTTATTTAATAAGCCAGTTGGTTTATTGTCAAATCTACACAGAACCATTGCAGAATCATACTTACGCTAGAGAGGGAACAGTGTGGTCATCAATAAACATCCGCTCCACTCTATAATGGAAAATCTCTGGGTCATAGCCTTGCTCACCTGCAGGAAAAAATATTATACAGATATTATGTATATAAACAGAGACAGAGTTCCATTAGGAAGATTACAAAGCAATACTTTGGACAAATATCTAGATCTTAAATGTCCTTAAATGCTACTTGGGACACTATGCACAATTCCCTTTGGGCATCTACATAACTCCATGCTCCACCTGATTTTCTTAATATTAAAATATACACGCAGAGTTTTTAAAATGGAAAACTATGTATTTTCATCCTTCTTTCATGAATATCTGAGTTCCTTAAGAAAATAAAAATGTTAAGCAACTTTAATCAACATGTTTAGTTTGGAGGTAAGCCCATCTGTTCAGAAAAAAAGCAACACTAAGCCAGGGCAATACAACATATCTAATAAAAGGAATACTAATAGCATGGCAGGTAACATTTTGGCAAACCTTTACTTTTGAAATTGATTATATTCCTGCCAGTCATCTTGAGAACAAGCAATCTTTACCAGCAATTGTTCTGCAGCAGCACCAATTGTTCTCAAAACTTTAAACGTATCTAATGCAAAAAGGCTGGCAATGTCTGATCTATAGCAAATTATATATAAATTTGATGTAAATCTGCCTCCACTCTAATTAGTCAGTGGAAGTTCCAGTTTTAACAATAGATTGGAGAAGAATTTTTTAAAATTAGCAACAAAAACATCTATAGTGCAGTTATATTTTTAGAATCAGATGTATCAAATTACAGTATGTATTTCATCTCAGTATTTAAAATCCAGCAGTGCATGGCCATTTGAAATGTCAATACCTATATGATTCATTAAATATACATACACAATGTTGCATGCTATTAAACTGTGTAGAAAAATAGCAAACTACATTTATTCCAAATTTATATTGGAGTTGACAGGATAGCAAACAGCAACATTTTCAACCCTCCTCCCTGCCATTATAATGAATTTTGTTGCTAACAGAAACTGTCTTCAGTTAACATCTAGTTTTTAGATAGGTAGTTGCCTAGCTACAGGTAGTCCTCAAATTATGACAATTAGGACCACAGTCTTGATCATTGAATGACATAGATGTTGTAAACTTAGAAAAGTTTGATTCAACACTTGCCACAATGAGGCCTGACATTAAGAAGTGAACTGAAAAAATCAGTCTATAACCGAAGCAGTTTTTCCCTTCTAGAGGTTTTGTACCTTCCATATGTTTTGATATTACAACATAAGAATTTCAGTCAGGAAGGTATTGAACCCACCAGATGGGAACCACTAAGTTGGGAAAACATGGAACTGAGGAAAACTAAATAAAAACCATTATGTTGAAGAGGTTAAAAATGGGAATATGAACGTATCTTAAGGCTATAAACAATGAGTTCTATATCATTCAGAACTTTATTTTAAAAGGAAGCAGTTACTGATTTAGTGTGGAGTGGTTAAGATATATGATACCCAGGTTCATGTTCTCCATCAGTTATGGACATTCACTGCATATCTACAAGGCAGGGCTAAGACTGAAGATAGTGAACGTCCTGGTTTGTGATTAGAGCAAATGCAGTAAAAGTTTTCCTGACTGCTCCAGTTTTGGTAACCAAGAAACAAAGTAATACTTACTACAAAGATTGTAGACTTTGTAGTGGTTTCCATGTTTTGTATCCAAGAACTTTGCAACTTCCTTTAAAAAAATAATAATATATTTTAATTGTCAAGGTGGCATGAATTATTACCAACTTTATGTAGCTGGTTTCAGACAGAAAGTATTTCAAGGAAGATTTAAATCTCAGATAGTGTTTTGGTGCCCATATAGAGACGTATGGCAACCTCCTACAATCTGACTTCTGCTTCCATAATTTCCAAGCAGTATGCCTGAGTGAATTATAAATACTGGTATTGCTAAAGTCCATCAATAAGCTAAAGCAGTACTCAGAGAAAGAGACAAACCGAAGTGAATATACTGCATATTCTTACAGAACGGTCCATCTGTTAATAAGCTTTTTTAATCAAAATGCTGTACCAAGAAAAATATGCCACCCAAAGGTAAGCCTAAAATTTTTCATATGCTTTAATTTTCACAATTTGCTTATCTTCAGCTGGCAAATTTCATGATATTTTAATTAAAAATTCGAGGGTCAGCTTATCTGTTTATATACAAGTAGTCCTTAACTTGCAACCATAATTGAGTCCAAACTTTCTGCTGCTCAGCAAGAATTTGCCTCATTTCATAACCTTTCTTGCTACAGTTGTTAAGTGAACCCCTCCAGTTGTTAAGTTATTAATGCCATTAAGTGACTCTGGCTTCCTCATTTGATTGTCAGAAGGTCACAAAAAGTGATTACATGATTCCAGGGCACTGCAACTGTCATAAATATGGGTCAATTGTCAAGCATCTGAATTTTGATCATGTGACTATGGGGATGCTGCAATAATGATGTGAAAAAAGGTCATGTCACTTTTTTCACTGCCATTATAACTTCAAACAACCACCAAATAAATTGTTGTAAGTCAAGGACTACCTGTACATGCATTTTTAAAAAGTACTACCATATAAACCCAGCCACAGATAAGCTGTACTCAGTTTTGGGGGTGCATATCTTTGAGTATATATGGATATGTGCTTATCATACTATAGTCCATAGCGTGGAGAACCTATAATAAATCTTCATTATGTGGATCATACTGATTTTTTATTCAAAATGCAGAAAGCATTTTCGCCTTATTTGCAAACTCAAAGAATTGTAATTTTCACTGCTAAATTTGATAACTGCTGAAGGAGCCAGATAGTCAGGATTATGAGGCCTGCAGAACTCACCAATTTAAAAGAGGAATTAAATACCATTATTAACAGAATAACAAAGTTGGAAGGGACCTTGGAGGTTTTCTAAACCAGGTCCCTGCTCAAGCAGGAAACTATATCATTTCAGACAATGGGCGTCTAATCTCTTCTTAAAAGCCTCCACTATTGGAACAACCATAATTTCTGGAGGCAAGTTGTTCAGCTGATTAATTGTCAGGAAATTTCTCCTTAGTTCTAGGTTGGCCTTCTCCTTGAGTAGTTATTATTTCTCATTACTTATCATTGAAACCCATTTTTTCATATGTTAAGTAGATGCTAAATCTATATCCGGATTCAGGCCAAAGCTTTGAGGAAAAAATCCTAAAGGCAGACTATCTTTTATTTTGCAATATAGCTTTAACTACCAAGATGTCTTTTCTTCTACAATTACCATTATTATCTCTTACAGTCATACTAAAATTAAACACAGCCAATAGTAACTGGGAGTGGAGGAAAACAAAGAGGAAGATTCACAGAGTAACAGAAATTATTTCCATTATCTTTTAATCTTTAGATTACCCCTATAGGATTCCTGTAGAAAGCTTGCTGCCCAGAAGATGGAAACGACATTGCTATAACACGAGCTAATGAATAGATACAAATAAGCAAAAAAGAAAGAAAATGTTAGATCTGCATTGTGAGACAAATGTGAGATTTTTCATAGGTTCACTACTTCGAGTCAGAGTCATGTGAAAAAGTAAGTATACCTAATTGGTTTTTTGTAATGTTTTTAACATATTTCAACATACAAATATTTGATCTTCATTTTAACAATGTTAATAAAGGAGATAAATTATTAGAAATATCATGCATTTACATTTTGGAGTACATTGTGTAATTTAAATAAACATAAATGCAAATTTTGCATATGGAAAAACTAAGTAGGCACCCAACATTTATCGCTACTGTATCTCAAATACCTAATATTAGACTCATTAAACCTATTTTACTAAAACTTCAGACATTTAATTGATTTTGCTCTTTGTTCTTGAACACCTGCCTAGATCCAAAGAACTGTCAGAAGCCTTCAGAAAGGAGATTATAACACCTATGAGTCCGGGAAAGTTTTCAAAAAATTGTCAAACTTTTGGGACATCTATGATTCCCCTATCCAGAAGATCTCGAAGTGGACATCTACAAAGCCCAGAATTTTATCACCTTCAAATAGTTCACACTACTACTGATATTAAATTGCAGGAGTGTACCGCACAAATTATATCTACGTGGAAGGAAGTAAGATAGATTTATTTGGCCACAGTACCAGAAGATATGTTTAGTGAAAATCAAAATCAGCATTTCATCAAAAGAAGAAATTCATGTTTCTATAAAAAAGAAAGAATATTTATTTTTTCCACAGAAGGAAATGGCATATGTGCTCTTTTTTGCTGTTGAATTAATGATTGCAAAATCAATTTTATAGCATTTTTTCTTCAATTAATCACCTCTATATTTACATACTGTTTGAATGAAGATAAAATGATATGCCCATATACAATAAAAAATGAAAAAAACTTTACATGGAATATACTTTGTCATATAATTGTAGATTAAAAACAAGAAAAAACATTTCATAGTTTGAGATTATGACAAGGTCTTTTCTGTCACAGACAACCCTGGGGTTTGGAATTTGTACATTCTCTTAAGCAAAAACGTGACAGCTTGAAATCCTGTGGTCATAGTTGCAGATATAACTCAGGTAAAACATTTTTTAAAGGGAGAGAACTGGATTAATTAGTGACTTAAATCAGTTCAGAAGTACAAAAGATTTTAAAAAAACTGAAGCAGGACAATTTTAAGGTTAGCACCACCAAGCAACATTACATTTTATGCAAGAAGTAAATAACTGTGAAGTCCTTGTTTGTTGAGCTTGTTTGCTTGCAGATGTTTTGTTACCAACTAAAGTAACATCATCAGTGTGAGTGTGAGATTTGCTCCACAATAGCAAAGTATAGTAGCTTGCCCCTTTCAGTGTTGGTAGGGGTATATTTTTTGCTTATTAATCCCTTAATTAAGAGTACTGTTTTCTATTTGAATGAGAAAGTATGAAAAAAATATCAAAAGTCACTTTTTTCATTGCTGTGGTAACTTCGAACTGTCACTAAATGAATCAAGAATTATACTTACTGTATAAATTTGGTGCTTTAAATTTAAAAAAAAAGAAAAATATGTTGTATTACAATAAAGATGTAAAAGACATCTAACAATTAAAAAGAAAAATATGGTCACCAGTTGACCTGGTGAAGGGTCAAATAATTTACTGGTATATTAGTGGCATATCATTAGGTCTCTTATAACACTCAGATGGAAAAGTTGCTACAGCATTGAAAATTTGATTTTTAACAAAATATCCCTAAATAAAGAAGTACTTTATTAGCACATATCTAAATCCCAATATCAATCAGTAACTGTTTATATTATGCAGTACAAATGGATTATAAAGCTCCATGAAAAAGACAATTGTGTTACTAATCAAATTTATTCTATATTAGATATTGCAACTTTCCACAATCTAATACCTTCCAAATACACTAACACTGATCCCAGAATTGCCAATCAATATTCCAATGGCTATGTTACCTACGTTACTTTGGGCATTTGGGGGCGGAAATGGACTATAATTTCTTTCAAACTACAGCCAAAGGACCTACTCATGATCTAATCATTCGTGAATTACTAGCAAGAAAAGGTAATGCCATAGTCTTTGGCAAAAGCTGCTAATGCAATTAATTCACACTGGTATTCTCCACCCCTGGCCATTGTTCCTCATTCCCTAGGATCATCACTGATGCATGATATCAAAATTTTATGCATAAACGTTCTCTATTATAACCAACCATAATGACAGAATTAAAGATCTAATTTCCTTTTCATTCAAAGAGAGGCACGACTATGTAAATGAAAAGGTTGAAAAAGGTGGCGTTGGCTCTTAGCCACATTAAGATTTTTTTTACATGACTCTTACTCTAGAAATATTCTAGACTTTTGAAAATAGTTAGAGTTTAACTGCTCATTATAATTGATAATGTATACCTCAGCAAGCACTGATTTTCAACACAAAGAAACAATAGTAAAGAGGACAGGTATCACTATATTTCCCTAAAAGTAGTATCTAGAGATGAAAAGTGGAACAAAGGATTCTTCTAATGTTCATCTTACACACATTCTTCAATTATGCTTGGATGCCTAGATCTCCATTTTTAACCAATCCCTCCACTAGTCAAGAAATACTAACTAGTGACATAAGTGAGATCCAAGTCAAAGCCACCTCTTGTGTAACGCCTTTTATTTTCTGAGACCTGTCAGCCAAAAGGAAAAAAAAACAATATTAAATAGTGATCTTAGGAAATAAGTAGTCAGTCATGGAAGCACAGATTCCAGAAATTATCCCCTTAAAGATGAAGACATTTTCAAATCACTCATCTCCTGGTAACTGCCTAATACAATGGGTAAATGGTTTGCCATTGAATACTTCCTGAAAAATTTTCCAATATTTTTCTGCCTAACTCTGAAGCACCTTGGCTTTAAAATCATAACATAGTTTAACTCAGCAAGTGCAAAAGCACTTTTTTTTGAAAACACTGCAAAGGCTGGTACAATCAATAGTAATAGAAGGGGGCATGCATAGCTGCGCCAGCATGTCTACCATCCCTGTCCTACTGTTCCCATTTATTTGGACTCATTTATTATGTAGATACTTATACCTGTTTATACTTATACGTTTATATGTTATGTTCATATTTATACTTGTTTTTTTATACATGCTTACAATAAATAAATTTGTATTAAACATTTGGTAAACATAAACTCTATTCACAAAAAGATTCCTCTCCATTAAATCTCTACAATGAATAAGTTTTATAAAATTTGCAGGTTTTTTTCTTTCAAAAATCTGGCTATTCTTTCCTCACATTTTAGAAATATAGTACTAGAAGTCAGAGAGAGACAATTTGCAAGAAAATGACATCTGCAGCCAAATTTCTTTCCTAGTCTACCGTAGGTGGCTTTTTAAATATATCCTCAGACAAGTTATACATACATGATGTTATCTTTTAAAAAAAAATTAGATCAAGTGGTACAAAACCAAAAAGATGTTAGACACAGTGCTGTCACCCATTTGCAAATATATATTACTTCACTGTTAAAATGAAGTACCATATACACACACACACACACACATACACACAGAACTTTGAGCTCAGGGTTTCAGGGCATAAAATTCACAAAGATACTGATTTAAGAGCTTCAGCCTTATAGGTAGTCCTCAACTTACGACCACAACTGAGCCCAAAATATGTTGTCAAATGAGACATTTGTTAAGTGAATTTTTGCCCCGTTTTATGACCTTTCTTGCCTCAGTTGTTATGTGAATCATTGCAGTTGATAAGTTAGTAACCTGGTTGTTAAGTGAATCTGGCTGTCCCATTGACTTTGCTTGTCAAAAGGTTGCATGATCTTGGGACACAGCTAATATGAACCAGTTGTTAAGCAACTGAGTTTTGATCACATGATGACAGGGATGCTGGAAAGGCCATAACTGTGAAAAAAAATTTCAGTGCCGTTGTAACTTTGAACGGTCACTAAATGAACTGTTGTAAGTCAAGGACTACCTGTACTATCATGGGTTCTTCAGAAAATCAAGACAAGAGTTTAAAGTGCAAAATTTGTAATCAATGTGAAGCAGATGACATATCATCTGAAACTCAGAATGAGAACCTGAATATTACATGGAATCACAAGGCCTGAAAAGGTCTGTCTTCCAACAAAAGACCTCAGTGTTTTCTGTCTGGTGCTCTTTAGATAGATTGGAAATGCAACCTTCTATTCTAAGCTAACATTGGCCTTCCATCTCCTGTGAAAAAGTCTTCAAGTCTATCTATCCCATCTTCCTGTACAAAGATAACCACAGAATTTAAGGGAAAAAAAGTCAATTAAAAATTAATTGAGGTATTCATATTTATTAAAAGAAAGAACAATCAATCAGAGATTTCAAACTATATACTGTACATGAAAAGGCTGGTTCAGTTTACCTGTTTACAACAAGCCCGCAAACTATATCAGTCTTCTTAGGAAGTGAATTCAGCAAATCTAGGCACCAGAGCAGGAGTGGGATTCAAATTTCTTAACAACTGGTTCTCTGGGTGGGGCTTAATTTGTGGGTGTGACTTGCTGGTTGGGCGTGGCTTGGTGGTCACGTGACTGGTTGAGAGTGGCTTGGTGGTCATGTGACTGTATGGGCATGACCAACTATGTCATTCACGTCAAGGGGTGCCTCACCTGGCCCCTCCCCTCCCAGCCATTCCTTGTCACACCCAGCCTCAACTTTATAGTTCTGTAAAAATGTTGTTCACCATTTTTTGACTTATTTGACTTATTATTTTGATTTATTATCTACGTACTATAGATATACTTTCATGGACCACTGAAAGGAGGAAATGGCTCACATGCTTTGCCCAAGAGTGTGATAGGCAACAGGCTTTTAAGGGGCTGCCAGAAAGAAAGGGGGGGGGTGTATTTTCCAAAGAAGCAGAATGCAAACCAGAAGCAATGGATGGAAACTGAACAGAGAGAGAAACAACCTAAAACTAAGGAGAAACTTTCTGACAGTGAGACCAGTGGAACTGCCTGTCTCCAGAAGTTCTGGGTGCTCAATCACTGGAAGTTTTTAAGAAAAGATTGGAGAGCCCCCAAGTTCCCCCAAGGTCCCTTCTAAGTGTTATTCTGTTATTTTGACACCTTTCCCAGGACCTCTACTCAGAGTTTGGCATCCTCAGTTTTCCTGCCTGAGCAGGGGGTTGAACTAGAAGACCTCCAAAGTCCCTTTGAACTCTGTTAAACACACCTGTATTTATGCTTTGGACTATAAACATGTAAACCCTGAAAAATACCTGGGCAAAAGAAAGGCAGTAAAATCACTCTAGGTGTAGGGACAGGGCAGAATATTAATATATGATAAATAATGGTACAATTAAAAATAATAGCACAGAGTTTTCTCTCTTCCCACCCCTTCCTTCCTATTTCTTTTTCTTTTTCTTTTTATTTCTCTTTCTCTCCCTTCCTTCCTTCCTTCCTTCCTTCCTTCCTTCCTTCCTTCCTTCCTTCCTCTCTGTTTCTCTCCCTTCCTCTTTCTTTCTTTCTTTTTCTTCTCTCTCTTTCCCTCTCTCATTCCCTCTTTTTTCCCTCTCTTTTACTCTCTTTCCTTCTCTCTCCTCTCTCTCTGTCTCTCTATGGCTCTCTCTCCCCCTGTATCTCTCTGTGTATGTGTCTCTCTCTCTCTCTGCCCCTCTCCCTATCTTCCCCTCTCTCTCCTCCCCTCTCTGTCTCTGTCTCTGTCTCACACAGAGAGAGAGGGGGAGAGAGGGGAAGATAGGGAGAGGGAATGTTCTCTTCCCCCCCACCCTCGGGCTGCTGGATCCGACCTGGAGAATGCCCGGGTGTGCTCTGCTGCTGCTGCTGCCTCCCAGAGCTGCCCAAGGTGCATTTCCAGGATGCACTGCCACCACTCTCCCCACCCCCTCTCTCAGCCGCCAGTCACAAGAGGAGAAAAAGAAAAGAATAAAGAAAAGAATAGACATGCACATAGATTGATTTCCTCCCATTGAATACCGATATGGATATTTCAGGAATAATAGTTTTGCCTCCCTTCGCAAAACAGCCACACAATTTATGAACTTCTTCCTGTTCTGTTTACCCAACCAATTCGGCCTCCCAACTCTCTCCTTACAACAAAGCGACCGATTCCATTCGTTCAGAGGAAAGGCTCTTTTCAAGGTGGGATGAGGGAAGAGATCCCCTCCCCGTCACTCCCGCCAAGCGCAGCCAAAGCCTGAAGGTCCGAGAAGGACCCAGACTCCCCACAGACTCCCTGGCTGCCCCTCGTTTGCTCCCTCCAGCCTCCTCTGCCTCTGCTTGGAGCTTCTCCACAACTCCGACACCTAGCCTGGCGCTTCTTTCCTCCTTGCCCGGCTTGGCGGTTTTGCCATCACTGCCTCGTTGCCGTCGCACGGCTCTACGCCTCCCTTTGGGGCTCCGTCTGGACAGGAGATGGTCCTTGTGTCCCTCTCCCTCCACCGACCTTCAGCTCCTTCTTCAGTTCTGGGCAGCAGCCCTTCCAAGGCGAGTCTGGGGCTCTCGGGGCCCCAAATGAGCAGCTTCGGAGACAGGGCAGCAGAGCACATGTGGGGGGGGACGTTTCCCTGGTCGGATCCAGCAACAACAGGAGGAGAAACAGAACGTTCCCTTCTCTCCTGGCCAGTGCTGCCATGGCCCTGCAGCTTCTTCGTGCCCGGGGGATAAACACAACATTCCCTTCCCTCCCGGCCATGGCCTTGCAGTGGGGGCGGGGGGCAGCTAGCAAGCTAGGTCATGGCAAAGCAAGCCAGGCAAGCCTAGGCTGGCCCAGGAGTCGACTCGACCAGGGTTTGCTTGTAGACTCACTCACCCAGGGAGATCAGGGCTGTGGTGGAAAGCAGGCAGCAATGGTGGGCGAAGGCAGGTTAGCAATGGCGGGAGAGATGAGGAATAACTAGGCGGGGCGGGGAGTGGGCAGGTGGGAAGGGGTGGGGCCAGCCAGGGGTATGATTTATCAGTTCTCTGAACTGCGCAGACTCATAACATCCGGTTCTATAGAACCGCTCCAAACCAGTAGAATCCCACCCCTGCACCAGAGCTAGCAATATTCTATCTATTTCACTTACCAACCTCCGGGTCATTTTTTCTAATCGTTCTGCCTCAGCAGCCACTCGAAAAATTCTTACTAGAATTATAATTCTTAACATTCGAAGAATGACAACTGTTCTGGGAAATAGAAAGAATGGGATTACATCAACTATTAATGCCAACTTTGGCTATACCCATATCACAGTTTAGGCCCACCTACAATGGTATTCAGGTTTGAGAATCTTTAAGTTTCAATCCCACCAAACTATTACACAACCTCATCTCCTACCATATCGTCCCACAGATAAAGGATTTCTATAGATATCAGTATTTTTGTGGTAGAAAAAGGAGTAAGAATGCCATTTAATATCTACTTTGTTTTGGGAGCAAATGAACAACTATTGTTATGTATCAGAATGATATCACTCTTCAAACAAAAAAACCCACAATAAGCTAGGTTAAATTCAATGCATGCAAAGCCTGATTAATTTATAATCTCATCTCATCCCATTTCTCCCTTTTAAAGAATAAAAATTGAGGTCTTTAACATTGCATTTTTTCATTTTGGAGTTAGGCTGATCAAGTGCCTGTGGAAATTCTTAGTCATGCAGGTCACAGTTATCTGAAAGGTGCTTTCTCAAAAAGGCAGCTTGACTGGTTTTTTCCTGAGGAAGAAGAAAAAGACATTTCGCTTCTCATCCAAGAAGTTTCATGGTTCTGGCAGGATGATGGGGACAATGGAAGGATTAGTTCAGATATGGCTGGGGGGGGGGGGTGGTGAGTGGAAGGATTATATTTCGTTGCAGCCATCTGGTTGTTAGCATTCTCCCTGGGAGCTCTTGAGGCCACTTAGGAGTCTATCTATGCCCTCAGAGTCATCTGTATCAGAAAGCAAATGGACTCTTAGAACTGCTGCAAGGGCTGCTTTATATGACAGGAGATAGGTGGTGTTTTATCCCGCCCCCCTCTGTTGAGAAAGAGGGATGAGAAGCAAAATGTCTTCTTTCTCAAGGAAAAACAGTCTAGTTGCCTTTTGATAAAGCACCTTTGAGCTGAAAAGGTGCATATTTCTTACCTTGGAATTACAGTTATTCCACCCAAGTCAGAGGCAATATATAGAGTATCAACCAGCAAGTTACCCACAACAACGATGCTATCTAGAATGTTTAATTTAGATTTGAAGTAGTTTTTGAATCTGAAATGCAAAACAAATAAGAGTATTCAAACACTAAGTAACAATAACTTAATGGTGGTGTCCATTTCCCACTGTCAGAATGATACAGTTGCCATCAAACAGCTGCTGCCAATAAGACTTCAGTGCTAAAAAAGGAAAGAAGAGGAAACTCTACCTTGGAGTTCTGCACAGAACCTATATTTTTCTTCCCTCAGACTGTAAATGAACTCTGTAGTATAGTTCTATAGAGGGTGACAATAGGATCTATACAAGTTTTACAACAAAAGAAACATAGATGTTAGCAATAAATATATTAGAGATATATAGTAGAAAGATAGGAAAATACAAAATATAGTGTAGATAAAGAGCTCATGGAAAATAGTTAAAAATAGTTTAGTGATATGAAATAGTTAAAGGCCTTCACAATTCTTTTTGTTTTTGTAAGCTTTCCTTGTTTTGTAAACTAAAAGTCACCCCAAGCTGTTGAAGGGAGATTCAGAACAGGGTGGAGCTGACGTCGCAGTGATACGATGGACTTCCTCGGAGCTCCTGGGGGGGGCGTCGACATCCTGACAGCCAGTAGTCCCTGTTGGACCTAAATCGCCTTGGAGGGGCGAGAAGAGAACACTCTGTTGATCCCAAGGACATCGAAAAGTCACTGGCAGATCCAGAGGAAGCTCTTCAAGCCAGCAGGAAAGGAAAGCGGCCATTGTGAGCCGCTAAAAAGCTTGGGCAGCTGCTGACAGAAAGAAGGAAAGGAGAGAAAGTGTGATCGTACTGGGTGAGAACCACCTTTTTTTTTCAAATATATTAAAGGAAGAGCCCCCTGGGAAAAACAGGGTGAAGGCAAGCGCCAAAAGTAAAGGTGGAAGTGGGTAAAAAAAAAACATGGAAGAAAGAGTCGAGGAAAGCTTTTCCGGTGAAGATTTAGAAAGGAAGCCATTAATTAAGAACTTGTGAATGAACAGTAACTGAGCAACTGGACTGAACTTATTGGATCTATTGGGTTAATTTAGGGAAATAAGAAGAGGCATTGGGATTTACTTTTTTTTTCTTTTTTTCTTGATCTTATACCTTCCCACATTTAATTATAAACGTTGGAGAACTTTGGATAATAAGGGATTGTTACAGTAAAAAGAGAAAGCAGTGCAACAGTGCCACCTAAAGGTGAAAGGGAAATAGAAGACAGAAGAAGAAGGGGAGCTACATGACCCTGATGGTATGGGAACAAGAATGCGCGTTGGTGGAAGTTACCGTGAACACCCTTTCTCTCTATGCTGCGAAAGAGCCCAGGATGGGTTGACTCCTTCCTATGATGTCATAGCTGAGTCTGTACTAAGATATAAAAGCCAGCCCCCGGGAGAGATCCCAGCTTTGGCGAAGATACTTGACAGACTGAAAGGTGTCTCTGAAAGCCCAAAATAAATACAGGAATATGTCTTACCCCCTCCGGACGAATCAAGGGAGGGGCTGGGCTCTCTCACAACATAGATAGAAAGGGTGTTCACGTTAACTTCTACCCACGCCCATTCTCCTCCATGCTGCATCGAGAGCCCAGGATGGGACATACCAAAGCTTGCATGTCCACGGGCGAGTCCTCGTCTGGCTCATCACACTGACTGTGGAACCACTCATTGAAGCACCCATCTGCCAAAGGCTGCAGTCGCCGAGGCAAAAGCATCCAAACGGTAGTGTCTGATGAAAGGAGATGGGGATGTCCACGTGGCTGCACGACAAATCTCCTCCAAGGATGCTTGGGTCGCCCAGGCAGCCAAAGTGGCCGCGTTTCTGGTAGAGTGCGCCATCAGAACCAGAAGGGAACCGGAAGGGCCGCAGCTTTGTAGGCCTGCTCAATGCAAGACCTGACCCACCTGCTAATAGGAGGAGAAGAGGCCTTGTGCCCCAAGTGAGAAGGGAAAAAGGAAACAAACATGGCTTCTGACTTCCTGAAGGAGGAAGTGCACTTAATGTATATTCTAAGAGCCCTTCTTACGTCTAGCATGTGCCACTGCCGCTCTAAGTCATGGTGCGGGAGAGGACACAAGTCAGGCAAAACAATGTCCTGGGACCTGTGAAACCAGGTGTTAACCTTCAGAATAAATGAGGGGTCCAGACGAAGAACAACCCTATCATCGTGAAAGGAACAAAGGTCCTGTCTGATGGAAACAGCAGCAAGCTCGGAAACCCTCCTGGCAGAAGTGATGGCAACAAGGAACACTACCTTCAGAGTCAGGAAACGGAGAGACACTGTTCTAAGGGGTTCAAAGCGGGGCTTTGTAAGGGCATTAAGGACCACATGAAGGTCCCAGGAAGGATACCTGTGAACCACTGGAGGGTGCAGGTTGGAAGCCCCTTTCAAAAATCTCCTGACTGAAGTGTGATGGGATAAGGAAGGAAGCGAACCCCATGAAAGGACTGAGGAGAGGGCTGCAACCTGCCTGCGTAAGAACAACAAGAGCAACCAAACCTTATTACAAATAAAGACATGGAAGAAGAAATAAAGCTAATGTCAATTAACATAAATGGACTAAACTCAGCAATAAAAAGAAAAAGGATTTTCAACAAATTAGAGAAACTAAAACTGGATATAATTTGTTTACAGGAGGCATATCAAAAAACAACACAATAAAGTATTGGACTATACTAAAAAATGGGAAGCTATACACTTCCCTAGCACAACAAAGTAAAAGAGGAGTAGCATTATATATTAAAAATACAATAAAAACCAAACAAATCTTTCAAGATGAAAAGGGAGGGTGTTAACGGTGGAAATAACTATGAACTGTAAACAGACACTATTAGTGGCAATATATGCACCAAATGAAAATCAAGAAGAATTTTATGAAAAACTACACAAGAAAATAATGGCATTCAAGTATGAAAGTATATGCATCTTAGGAGATTACAATGCAATAGTGGACATGGAAATGGACTATAAAACACAGAAGACAAAAAAAAAACAGGGGCAGGAAAACATTATCAAAATCCTGCTTCAGGATGAGGGAAGAGTTAGCAATTCAAGACGCATGGCGAAAAATACACCCAAAAAACAATCAATATACATTTTATTCAAACAGACATCTGTCTTGGTCTAGGATTGATATGATGTGGGCATCAACAACTTAATTTCTAATATACAAGAAATAAGTATTGAAACAAATATCTGGGCAGATCATAATCCGATAAAAGTAATATGGAAGGGATAACAAAAGAGGTCAAGATGGACAATGAATAATTTAATATTGAAAGAAAAGGAATTTTGTAAGATATATGAAAAAAGAGTTGAAATTTTTCTTCAATGAAAACAGAAGGGAAGACACTTTGCTACAAAACGTATGGGAATACAGCAAAGGCCTATATAAAAGGACTAACTATAATATATGTGGGAAAGAGAAATAGGAAAAGGAGGTAGACACAAAGGACATTAGAAGAAGAATATAAAAAACTGGAGGAGGAATTGCAAAGAAGCCCAAAAAGAAAGGAGATACAAAACAAGATGAAATTAATAAAGCATCAAATGGAACTAACAGATAAAGAAGATTTAGCACAAAAAATAAAAAGATCTAAACAATTTTTTTCAAAATTGAAAATAAACCAGGAAGGTGGTTAGCATATAGACTGAAAAAAGAGAAGGAACAGAAATGGATTCCTCAATTAACAGATAATAAAGGAAACCTTTTTATAGAAATGAAGATAAAAACAAATAGTGCAAAAACTCTATGGGAGATTATATGAACAAGAACAAGTTGAAGAAAGAATACTTGAAAAGAGCAGAATTACCTAAAGTACCAGAGGAAATTAAAACAATGTTAGAGGGAAGAATCACAATGATGGAATTAACAGAAGCAATAAAAAGACAAAACGGGAAAGAACCAGGGCCAGACAGCCTACCAGCAGAACTGTACAAAACATTGCAGGACTCTGAGCAATACAATGTTGGAAATATTAAACGAAGTACTGATGGAGGTGAAAATACCCAATTCATGGATGGAAGCTTACATCAGTCTCATACCGAAAGAAGATTCTGATCTACAACAGATTAAAAACTATAGACCTGTGATGGAGAACCTATGGCACGCATGCCAGAAGTGGCACACAGAGCCATTTCTCTAGGAGCCATCACCCATTGCTCTTCGGCATGCCGGCCAGCTGGACTTCACATGCACATAAGCACCAAAAACCAGAAGAGCAGCCGCCTGGTACGCATGCATATGCCAGGAAGATGATCTTGTTCCCAGTATGCACATGTGCATTGGCCACTTGGTCTTCTGGTTTCTGGTGCGCATGCAGGGTCAAAGACCAGCAACGAAAATAGTATTTGGTGTGCCTGCCAAAAGACCCCGAGAGGGACAGAGATGTGGGCCAGGATGGGTGGGCCAGGACTTCCATCCCTCTCTGCCTGAGTGGGGTTCTTATGTGGCTCCAGCCCATGGCACATCCATGTTCCAGAGCACCTGGCCGGTTTGGGCACCCCAGAAGTGCCAGCTGCCCCCTGCGCAGCCCACCACCACTTTTGCCAAGGAGGCTTGACCGCTTCTGTCCCCAGCCTTCCTCCCACACTGGCTCAACTCCTGCACCTCCCCAGAAGAGCAGCAGCAGCCACAGCTCGGTGGCATCTCTATGTGGGTAGCTTGCCTCCCCGCTGGCAGCTCCTCCTCCAGCATCCTGCCTGGAAGTGGCAATGCAACAGCCGCTGCCACCGGGGGTGAAGGGGTAGCAGGGACAAGGACAGGAGGGCCGGGGCTCCCCTCCCTTCTTGTACGGCCCCAGCCATCCTGGCTGACAGCACTGCTCCCCTTCCTGTTCTGGGTTCCAGCACACTGATCAACTCGGGCATGGGGCCCTGTCCTGTGTGCCCGAGCCAGCCATGCTCTCCAGAACACAGATGCACATCAGTGCCGAGGGCTGGAGGGCTGAGGCTGTGCAAGAAGCCTGCTGGGAGGGGGAGGAGGGAAGGAAGCACTGGCCTGCCCATCCATGCCTCCGCTGCCCCCTTGTCCCAGGCGGTGGCAGCGGCTGTTGTGCTGCTGCTTCCAGGCAGGATACTGGCGGAGGAGCTGTCAGCGGGGAGGCGAGCTGCCCAAATGGCTCGCTGACTTGGAAGCAGCTGCAGTAACCGGCCAGTCACTCCTGCCCTTCCCCCTGGTCCTGCCACCATTGGGGGCTAGAGGGCAGGGGTGATTCGCACACACAGCCCTGCCTCTCCAAAAGAGCAGCAGCAGCAGGCACAGGATGAGAGACAGGAGCGAGAACTGCTGCCACCCTTTCGCCCCCAGCAGCGGCAGGAACCGCTAGAAACAGGACCTAAGTTGATAAACAAGATAGAAAAATATGGGAAAGTGGCAGGATTGAAAATAAATAAAGGGAAAACTAAGATCCTGGTAAAAATATGACAGAGAAACAGAAAAGAGGACAGACTAGACATCCAGATTACAAAGAAAGAGAAATACTTGGGGATTCAATTGACGGCTAGATGTGGAACGATTAAGGAGGATAATTACTATAAATTGAAACAACAAATTAAGAAAAATTTGGAAAAATGGGGTAACATGCAGTTATCATTAACAGGAGGAATTGCAACAATTAAGATGAATATATTACTGAAATTATTATATTTCTTCCAAACAATTCCGATAAAACTGGAGAAGAAATATTTTGATGATATTAATAGAATAGTATTGAAATATATATCGCAAGGGAAGAAAGCAAGAATTAACCTTAAAATGTTGCAGGATGCAAGAATCAAAGGGAAATGTACTATCAGGCAGCAGCATTAATATGGTTGAAAGAATGGATTAATTTAAGAAATTCAAGGTTGTTGACATTGGAGGGACATGATTTGCAATTGGGCTGGCTTGCTTTTTTATGGTATGGGAGAAGTAAGATACATGGATATTTTCAAAGACACTATGTTAGGAATGCTTTATTGTTAATGTGGGAAAAAACTAGAGAACAACGTTATTTGAAAATTCCAGTACAGTTATCAACAATGGAAGTACTCATACATCCAAATGTTTATAAAATGGGAACCATTATTAGATATAAGGATATATTGAATGAAAAGGATGAACTCAAAACCAAACAATAATTGAATGAATAAAGGGTTAATACGCATTGGCATTCATATATGCAAATACAATAAAGATATGAAAAAGATGTTAAAGCAGATGGTATTTATAAGGAGTTGACAGAATTGGACAAAACATTAACAGGAACAGAAGATAAATTGATTAAAATTGTATTGTTATTTATTAGGTATCAAACTAGAAGAACAACAAGTAAATGATAGCATGGGCGAAAAATTTTGGGGACACTATAGAATTAGATAGATGGCAGAAGTTATGGGAAAGAAATTATAAATTAACAATATTGACAGCATACAAAGCAAACTTGTACAAGGTATTTTATAGATGGCACTTTGCACTAGCAAAATTGGCAAAGATGTTTAAAGACAAATCAGCTAAATGCTGGAAGTGTCATCAGACACCTAGATCATATTAACGTGTGGTGGACGTGCATAGAAGCTAGAAGATATTGGACAAAAGTACACACATGGTTGGAAAAAATGATAAAGCAACATATAGATTTGAAACCTGAAATATTTCTATTAGGGATGGTATGTGAACATTATAGCAAAGAAAAAGTATATTGGATTATTCACGTATTAACTGCAGCTAGAATTGTATTTGCTCAGAATTGGAAAAGAGAAAAAATTCTGGCAGAGGGAAAGGTGATTGAGAAAACTTCTGCCGGCATGCGAGAGGTTGCCTGGAAGAGCCCCACTGCGCATGTGGGCACACCCCCGCCAGCCAGCTGATTGTCAGGTACCTGCAGCGCATGCGTGGGGGGAGATGCACGTGTGGAAGAGACATGCATGCGCAGAGGCATGTGGTGGGGGGATTGTGTGCGCATGTGCAGAGGCGTGCAGCACAGGGAGTATCGCACGTGCATACGCAGGGGTGGGGGGAGTCGCACCTGCATTGCATCATGGGTGCAGGCACACGAGCGAGCGCATTTTTGGCACACAACATGGAAAAGGTTAGCTATTACTGCTCTAGAAATATGTACAGGAGTATTCCAAACTATTTTTTACAGATTTCCCCCAAAACTTTAAACCTTTAAAAAGAAAATGTTTAAAACATATTATTCCCTGTACAATTCTACTATAAGAATATATAATTTCCTTTAAATCTCTAGGGCTAGTTCTAAATTCCCACATTTCATTCCATAAAAGTGCCTGTAAGAATCAGCAAATGTCTATATGCACAGATGCTCTTACCCTTCAATAAATACTTGCAGGAGCACATCTACGAAGAAAAATAGTGCTATGCTCAAACAGAGGTTTGTAATCATGTGTTCAACAGAATCATGGTCTTCATCAATCAACAGAGAAAGAATCACAAGTGAAACATCCAAAAAAATAAGCACCACACCAAAAAATCTGCAAGTGCAAGGGAAATGAGAAATGTAGGCAAATTTCAAAACAAAAAGAATGCAAGTTATAATTCTATACTTTTTGTTTTTCTATTACATAAGATGTTAACATCAAACTGGTTTTGGATCACGTCTTCTGTAATCTCTAGTTATTACTAACTATAGTTTTTGATAATGAGAGCTGTAGAGAAATAAATTCTGGGGATGCTTATTTTGGAAAGAAAATGGTCTTATCAAACCCTATCAAGTCAGTGGTGGAATGACAAGGTGTCGGAGAGCCACAAGTGTAATGTACAACCTGCCTGCGTGTATACTAAAAATGGAAAAGACATGAAAAAAACCAGTCAGTTATGTTATTAATGCAAATGCAGACAGTGTTCCCAAGCTGGAAGCATGTGCATTGTAGACTTCTTACATTGCGCTACACTGCAATAGCACTTAGACAGTTATACCGCTTTATAGTGCTCTACAGCCTCTCAAAGCGGTTTACAGAGTCAGCCTATTGCTTCCAACAATCTGGCTCCTCATTTTACCCACCTCGGAAGGATGGAAAGCTGAGTCAACCTTAAGCCTAGTGAGATTCAAATTGCCAAATTGCAGTCAGCTGGCAGTCAGCAGAAGTAGCCTGCAGTACTGCACTCTTAACCACTGGCTCATATCTGTCATGTGTAGTTAGACTATGGATTGTAAATTATAAATTATGTAATAGTTGAATGAATCCAGCAAACTGACTTACTGAAGAAACCATGGTTTATAAAAATGTATAAACTGAGGAATACATTCTGATACAGTAAATCTGTGGTAATTGAAAGGGAAAAAAATCACTGTACAATTATTTTCTTGTACTTAATTACATTTCATGTAAACAAAATATTTACCTGAATCCAAAAGACATAACATATGGAGATATCTTTTTTTTCACCTTGCTGAATAGTTGGTAGAGAAAGGGAGTAAAAAAATTGTTAAAGATTTTGACTAAGATTTCAAGAAACAAATCAAGTCTTACAAATTAGAATTATATTTGTACTCCCTAATCAAGTTTATATACTGTAGTAGTATCAATAATACAAAAACTTTTATTGTATTTATAAGACAGTCTAGAATTATAACCAGAAGTGGTATACAGCAGGTTCTGACCAGTTCTGGAGAACCCGTAGCAGAAATTTTGAGTAGTTCAGAGAACTGGAAAACTGACTGACTGGCCCTGCTCCCATCTATTCTCTGCCTCCCAAGTCCCAGCTGATTGGCTGGGTCTTCTTTAGTTGTCCTGCACAGGAGAACAGAGCTGGAAAGCAGGTTAGTGGAGTGGCGAGGGAATGGGATTTTGCAGTAACTTTCCCCCAGGAGTAGGAAGGCAATGGAGATTTTACAGTATCCTTCCCCTGCCACGCCCACAAAGCCAGGCTCACAAAGCCACACAAGTCCACAAAGCCACGCCCACAGAACTGCTAGTAAAAAAAATTGAGTCCCACCACTAATTATACCCCCAGTAACACTCATATTTTTAGGCCTGCTAAGTACTAGTTAAATCTTGCTAGCAATCCTCTTTGTTTTCCTTATAATTCCTCAAAATAGCAATTGTTTCTATTTGTCTCAAGGATTTTTGAATCTAAGCTTTAAAAGATAACAAACTGACATTTATACATTTTATTCATTAATAGAATCTATCAAAAATGAGTAAACAGGATTCTATCAAGAAAGAAAGCCAGTTTAGTCTAGTAGTCAAAACATCAGGCTAGAAACCTGATGCTTTGAGAACAAAAATTCTAGTCCTGCCTTAGCCATGAAAACTAGCTGGGTGATTTTGCCCCAGTCACTCTTAGCCCACCTCACCTGGATTACTGTTATGGGGGAAATAGTGGGAAGGAGTATTATGTATGTTCATCACCTTGAGTTGTTTATAAAGTAATAAAGGTGGGACAAAAAATATCTAATAAATAAAATAAGAAATCAATTGAGTGCAACAGAGGGATACAGTCAAGATCAAGGGAAGTACTAATACCACTCTATAAAGCCTTAGTAAGACCACACCTAGAGTACTGCATCCGGTTTTGTTCACCACATTACAAAAAAGATGTTGAGACTCTAGAAAAAGTACAGAGAAGAGCAACCAGGATGATTAGGGGACTGGAGGCTAAAACATACAAGGAACGGTTGCAGGAACTGGGCTTGGATAGTTTAGTTAAGAGAAGGACCAGGGGAGATATGATAGCGGTCTTCCAATATCTGAGGGGCTGCCACAGAGAGGAAGGGGTCAAGCTATTTTCTAAAGCACCCGAAGGCCAGACAAGGAATAATGGATGGAAACTGAACAAGGAGAGATTTAACCTGGAAATAAGGAGAAACTTTCTGACAGTGAGAACAATCAACCAATGGAACAGAAGTTGCCCTCGGAAGTTGTGGGAGCGCCATCACTGGAGACTTTCAAGAAGAGATTGGACCGCCATTTGTTAGAAATGGTGTAGGGTCCCCCGCTTGGGCAGGGGGTTGGGCTAGATAACCTACAAGGTCCCTCCCAACTCTGATTATCTGTATCTGTATCTGCATATATACCCTGGATTCAGCTGCATAGATCAACTATGTCTACAAAACAGAAAAGCTGCCTTTTCTTATGTAAAAATACATTATTGTCTCTTGCATACCCTTCTATTAAAAAGCAACCTAAAACTAGAGTCTGAATTTGTTATATTCAGATTATGTCCTTAAGAAAATTTTTTCCTATGGTTCTAATGTTTGTTAATTGTGTAATTAATTTCTCAGTGTTATTTTACTCTGTATAGTTATTTACTAGAGCCCCATTGCCAATTTGGGAAGTGCTTTTTATTTTCTAGAAGAACCATTTGACAGGAACTAACAAAATGGAACATATTAAAAACTAAATGCACTTTAAAATTAAATGAAATGATAAACTGAAAAAGGACCAGGAACAAATATGGTATATTTCCAAACACAATTCTTCCTCAATCAATGAAACCAACATTCCATGCCTGATGAAATGTTTAATCTCTTCTGATCTGTACTGGATCTTACTTTCACCAGCCATATTTTCCCTTTATACATATTTTTAAAACCTTATATGACTTTATTGCCATTTTGGTACATATTGACGAGGAATTTACTATATATAATATAGGGTGGCCTATACATTTCATAAATAAACGCATACATAATTTGTAAGTTTTGTGGGGTCCGCTATTGGGGTTGATTGATTGATTAGATTTATTTATCTCATTTTAAAGTGACTATGGGTAGCTTATAGCATTAAAATTAATAACAGATAAATATTTCTAAAAAATAAAAATGGAAATTACAAAGGTAAAATTATAGTTAAAAGATGTAAAGGGAGGGAGCAGGATGTGCAGATGGGAGCACTCTTGATTCATCAACCAGTTCCAGTGTGATGCTCCGCCATTAGGACTCCAAACCATCTGACAGCACCAGGTCTTCAGGCCCTTATAGAAGGTCAGAAGGGTGGAAGCTCATCTCATGTCAGAGGTCAAGATGTTCCAGAGGGCAGGAGCCATGGTAGAGAAGGCCTCCTGGATCACACCAGCCAAAATTGCTTGACTGTGGGGCCCACAGAATGTTCTTTCTTCCAGCATGGGTGGGGTGGACCAGTCCCAAAGGGACAAGGCCAGGGGTGGGATTCAGTTTTTTTTAACAACCAGTTCTGTGGGCGTGGTTGGTGGTCATGTGATTGGGTAGGCATGGCCAACTTGACTTCACTCATGTCAAGGGGTTGCTTCTCCTCGCCTGGCCTCTCATGACAATGGGGATACTGCAACAATCGTGTGAAAAATGGTCATAAGTCACTTTTTTCAGTGCCATTGTAACTTTGAATGGTCACTAAATGAACTATTATAAGTCAAGGATTACCTGTACAAAAATACAAAAAGCTTCTTTGCTTGCAAAAAGCTGCCCTAAATACCAATCATTAGATTAAAAATACCTGCAAACCAGAGTTACAAATCAGGCAGGGTGCCAGAGCACTTTGAGGAATGAAAATAGTTAAAATGCAGTGATAACTATCAAGCAGCCAACTCTTGCTCATAAAGTGAAACCCTTTAGCAGAGAAATCATTTAAGCTCTCCAGAAAAAGCACACCCAGGAAAAGCAATCCTTAGATCCTTTTGCACCACTTAAAGCTGGTTTCACTTACCTCACCAGATATCCTAAGGAAATCATCCAGATTTAGGGAAAGGTCACATGCCCCCCAGAAAGGCAATAAAAAAAATCAGTGCCAAGCTTGCATCCTGCCTCTTGGAAGTATACCCCAAAAGCAGAGTGCCAGATAATACTAAAGCAGTAAGGAAGAACCCACTCCCCAGACAGAAAAAGAAACCATGAGGCAGGAAAAAATTCAAACACAATACAAATAATTAAATCACAACAGTAGCTGTTGTTTGTTGAAGCTGAATAGGGAAAATTATCCCATCAATAAACACAGGATTAAACTTCACCAAGCACAGAATTAACCCTCACCAAAAACCAGTTTTAGACCAAAACTCAGAAAGAATATGGAAACACATGTTTGAATGTCAATCTTTCTAGCTAGCCAAGAAGCCTTGCTCACTCATCTTGGTTCCCTGTCACTAAAAGCTTTGTTTCATTATTCAATTATTTCTTCAAAGTGCTCATTGTCCAGGGAAGTATTTCCTCCCAACAGCAGTGTAAACATCTTAAAACTACCCTTCCCCTTTAAGAAAGCCCAGCCCCAAAGCTCTGGAGACAGTAAATCTAGGCTGTCTGCCAAGAATGTAATAAGGGTAGAAAAAAACAAAAGGAGATTGCTTCTAACTACTGGTTCTCAAACTGCTTAGAAAGTTAACAAGGGGTTCTATAGAACCGGATAGAACTTGTAGAATCCCACCCCTGGACAAGGCAGTTTCTCAAGCATGGACCCATGCCTTGCAGGATTTTAAATGGAATTACTAATATCTTGAATTGCACCTGGAAGCAAAGGATAGTCCCATATAGAGTGCATTGCAGTAGTTCAAATGCTTACTAAATATAAGCATTTAAAAAAATCCTAATTTACTTTTCTCAACTAACTCAACTCAATAATAAAGAAATATTATGGTATTTATAATACTATAATGTTGTGTTTTATTTAAATTTATCAGCTTACCTCATCCATGAGTCTGAATCAAAAACTTCCTCCTCAACACCATCATCAAGAGAAACTTCAGACTCCCTGGTTAGCCCAGTTCTGCCATAGAATTAATTAGTCAAGCTGCAATTATAACTTTCTTCTTCAATGGTAACATAATCATATCCATTTATACCAAAGACAAATGACTGTTTAAATTTGTTCAGGAAGTTAATGTGTGTGGCTGCGTCCTCTTCAGTAATCTCCTTAGCCACTTGATTTCTGCCACAGAATTACAGGTAGTCCTCTATTTACGAATGGAATCCTGCTCATTCCATCTGTAACTTGAGAATTTGTGAGAGATCACTCCCTACTTTTGGCCACGCATTCACTAATTTAATGTATGGGCGAATGCGTGGCTCATTGTGCACATGAGGTATCTTGGGGTGGAGAAGGCCATGGGGGCATAATGAGGAAACAAGTTACCTATTTCAGACTACCCAAGGCCTCCTCTGACCCACAGATATCTCATTCTCCCTCCCCTGGGGTCCCCATAATTGTTTCCCCCCCATCCTGCCGTGCTGCATGACTTACCTTATTAAGGTGTTTCCACCCCAGCCTGTTTCTTTGCCTGCTCCCTCCTTTCTCATCAGCAAAGGGCTTGGCAAGGCTTCCGTGACAAGAAAGCAGGCCCGTAAGGCTGAGTGCGGCCTTCCATGGCTGCTTTCTCACCAGAGATCAGCTTGAGGCCTCCAGCAGAGAGAAAGCAGCATGCAGCCTTACAGGGCTGCTTTCTGTCTGCATTTGCCAGTAGGAACAGGGCTTCGGAGGGACATGCCCGCTCCTCCCGCTGGTGCCAACAAAGGCTTTTTGCAAAGGGCTGCTGAAGCCTATAGGAATGAAATCATACAAGATCTCATGCTACTGATCTCACACTATGTTAGGCCCCTGTTCTCTGCAAATACAGGCAAAGAAACCATGATAAAGAAGAGATCTTTGCCAGGTAAGTGAGTCTCCACAAGTGAAGTGTCTGTGAAGACTCAGCAGGGGTGGGGGGAACAGGTGGTGAATGTTGCCGAGCTTCTGCGGTTGTTCGTAACAGCGAGCAACTGCCGTGGTGCTGCAACATTCATAATTTCGGAACTTGTTTGTAAACGCTAACATAACTTTGAATGTTTGCTAAGGGAATGCTCGCAATCCGGGGATTACCTGTAATCAATCAAGCTGATATAGTTAATATTTCTTCTTCAAAGGCAACATACAACATCATCTTCCCCATTCTAATCACTGCCCTCCAGATGTCACATTTAAGGGTTTTAGACTAAATTGGGAAGTAGAAAATATCCCAGAAGGCAGAGGCAAACAACTTTCATATTGGTGTTCCATGTGGATGTGTCCATGTAATCACCAGGAACTGAGTTTGACTTGTGGAAAGGGAACTTCATGAGAACAGTGGTGATACCCAAGCAGGAAAAGCCCAAAGGGAACATCAGGCCAGCCATAAAACAAACTTGCATAGGAAAAGAGATTTGATAAAAGGTATTGAAAGAAGCCCCCTAGACAAAAGCCAAGTAATTAAGAAAACTAGGGAAACAAGAAAAAGAAATCCCTTACAAACAAAAGGTCATGCCAAATCAGCAAAACAAATAGACAAAAGATACGAAATAGATTCCATAGCAGACAGGAGATTGCCACCAAACAAATATAAGAAAACATTAGGATGAAACTGATAATCCAATCAAACCACCCCGCAGAGTTTACCCTCTGACGGAAATGAAGACAACCCCCTGACAGGATTTAAAACATTAAGAAATACAAACACAAGCACTCACACACAAAAGGAGAAAAGGTATAAAAATCAGGAGTTTATTACACAAAGCTGGCTAGCCCCAGGAACGCAGACTTCTTGCTATCTCTTGCCTTCCTGAAAATTAAAGGAACCTGCCTCCAAGTAGCTGCCTCTGTCTGTGTCCTTGCTCTGGAGCACTCCCAGCAGGAAAAAAGAACCCTTGGAAGGAAGGCATTTGCCAGACTCAAGAATTATTTTACCCTTATTACATCTGGAAGATGCTAAATTGTAAGATGCTGCTTTAATGCTGAATGAAAAGGCATTCTGTCTAACATAGTTTACACACTATAGTTACATTCTAAACACCTACTTTCCTCTTTCTTCAAAAACTGCAGGAATCAAAATTAGTCAAGGGTGGAAAGGAACAGCCAAAGGCATATCTTGAAAAAGTGTTTTATGAATGCACCCTCTTCACATATCTAATCAGTAACAGTATTGATTTTTCTGTTTACTCCAATCTCACAAACCATACATTAAATTAATTTATACTTTCACAAAAATATAACTTGAACTTAAACTGTATTTTCATGTTCGTGTAGGTCTGTTATTATATATCTAGTATTAACTTGAGGCACTAGCAATTGAATCTGAAGTTCTTTGCATTCAGAGCATTGGGTGCTACCATGGAACTATGGTTACATTTATATTCCAACTAAAATAACTCACCGAACAGGGACTTCTAATTTAGGTGTTACAGTTGACATTATATTTTATTTGTTATGTTGTGTAACACGGCAGAGATACTGCCTATGAAGAGAAAAAACACAGGAAGTGTTCAGAATACAAAAGTGGCATTTTATACATACAAGTTACTTGCTTAATAAATATAAATGATTAATGTAGTTATTTTTTACTATTTCGTGGTGTCCGACTCTTAGTTACTTTATAGGCAAGTGCCCTCCATGCTACCCTGTAAAGCACAGCTTCTTTCAATTAATGTATACATACAGGCTATTTAAGTTAATCCACCAAAATCAACTGCACATTGTCTATAAATTGATTGGCACATGAAAGTCACATGTAGATGTAGAAGGCTTTACTACAGTGGTTCCGGATTAAAAGCTCTCAGCATACCAAAGAAAGTAAATAAACAAATAAATTTATGACTAAAAGGAGTCTATCCATCATGGTCGTAAATTGTGATGGTCATAAATCAGGTAATCCATTTGACCAGCCCGATTTTATGACTTTTGTGATGGTTTGCTATGGGCTAGTTTTGCCAAAAACCAGAAGTAAATGCCATAAATGTGGTCATGTGATTGTGAGGGCGGCTTTTAGAACTTTAGAAACAAGTCGTAAGTATCCACAGGGAGCTTCTTCGTAAATTTGAATAGTTGCTACGCAACTGGTTGTAAGTAAAATATTCCATTTCTCTTTTTCAGAAAGAAAAAAACAGAAAATACAGGTGGTTTATAAACAAAAACCCCAAACACAGTGCCAAAAATGGAGATGGATGGCTGCACAATAAAACATTATCTGGGAGGCTCATTCACTTTGGCCAGCTTTGCCCAACTTTAGTTACTATACATCAAATTACGAACCCCTTAAATCAAGCGCCAAGATCACTGTTAAGTGGGAATCATGACAGGTGCACTTCCGAAGAGCACCAGTGTTGGAGAAAGCTGGCTTCAGCCTATTTTTCAGAGGTGAAGTTGGTTACATCATTACTACAGACCGGAATGAGAAATTCACCTGATCAAGTTTTAAAAATATTTCCTGCAAAATGAAAGGGAGCACCTTTTTTACAGTTCTCAAGGTATCAGCTTTTCTGTTGAATATTTAGAACAGCAAAGGAGCTATTTAATTTATATTTTTTACTATTATTATTTATTTACTATTTTTATAAACACTCAAGGCCCAAATGTTCCTTCTTCCTATTTCCCTGGTGAAACAGGTCTCTTTGTTACAACCCAAAGTAAACACTGAGATGTATTCTATATGTGAAGCTATTTTGGAGAACCAAACCCTGTTGGCCTTCCATAAAATGTAAAAATTTGGCCATGTGCCTAACTCTGGGGGCTCTTAATGTGTTAAGGACCCGGCCTCCTGGCTTTATTGTTAAAGTGGGTAATTCTCTTTCTCTATTTATCTATATGTATGCCATTTTCATTTTAAACGTTTTATTGTTTTGGAATTATAAACTGTCCAGTCCCTGGGTTGAGATGGGCAGCCACAGAAACTAATTAAATAGAAATCAGCTTAACAGATGCAATCCGATCACAGCAGGAAAGAGGAGGGAGGAAGACCCCAGGTTATCCACCCTCGGGTTTCTTCTTCTTCTCCTTCCTAAACGAAACTAAGATGGGGAGAGGGCTCACTCATCGGATGGGGGCGTACAAGGAGGAAGTGGCAAAGGAAGCACACTTCTTTCAGTTTTCACCGAAAGATGCCCGGTTTCCAGGCTGCCCGGCGCACCTCATGTTCTACTTAAAGCGTACGAGGGAATCTTGACCTAAGTGTATGGGGGAATCTGGACGGCACAATGAAGTTCCTCGGTCGGCCTCACGCTCACCTGCGGTGACCCCCGCCCACACACACACACACCCCAAGGCTCTCCGGATTTAATACCACGGAGCCCCCGCCTGGTACTTTCGGGCTATGAGCAGCGGCAACCAGAATGGCTGAGAAAAGCCGCCCCTTTGGGGGCGCCTCCTCATGCTGGCCTGGCTGCGACACCACCCGACGGGGATTCGCGCCTGCTTATGGCCATCACGGGCGGGAAAAGCGACGGCCTGAGGCGATGGCGGCTCCCTGCAAAGTTCTCTCGTGGAACGCCGTTGCCAAGGCCGCGCGCGGCTCAGGTCAGAGGGCGGCCATTATCGCGGCGACGCTCCCCGCCTGGCGCGTGGAAGTATGCGCGCTCGCTGTGCGGCTCAGAAGGGCGCAAAACGGGTAGATGCGCCTTTTTCCTTTCGCGAGGCGTCCTCTTGCCTCAGGAACGATGTGCTGTACTGTGATTTTTCATAACCTTGGATTTTATTAACCGTGGCCTTGTTTTGAAGAAGAAAAAACCACAATTGACTGGTGTTGTGTAAATCCTAAGCCTTGGTTTGACTATTACATGAAATTAGCTGCATTTCTGCAGCACATAATAAAAGACACGATGGGTATACATACGGGATTCTCATATAATATGATAATGTGCTAAGCCATAAAACTTTAATGGGGAGCCTCCCTGTGTCTTAATAGATCTAGCCTTAGCACAAATCCACCAGTGTAGATTCCTTTCAGGTCCTTGGTTTGTGCATTGCAGCATGCTATCGTGATTTGTTTTAAATCACAGTGCAGAGGAGTGCGGAAGACTGGTGGCTTAATTCCGATTTAATATTTATTTTGATCAGGTATAATCCACGTTGTATGCCATCTACTCCTAGTGACTACAGACTGTTTCGTGTACATAAAACTCTAACCCATATGGTCTTTTGTTCATATTAAACCATATTAGCCTTATTTACAACAATAAAATACTGTAATATTCAAAGGTAATAACTAGAAGGAATTACAGTGGTACAAATAACACTCAGCTCCCAAAAGCTCTCTAATTTTTTTTTACCACCAGTAGTTTCTAGAAGGACATTAGGGTGAATGGTTATTTGACCTCAAGAAGGAAGTCATTCTATAAGGTGGCTTACTATAAGAAAACATTGGGGGACCATTAAGAGAATTTGTTATTCACCACATGGCATGGAAGAGTCTTATTGCCAACAGCTGCTCAAGATCAAGGTCTCTATGTATAGACTTGGCCATTGTGGTTTGTAAAACTAGGGCTTATGACAGTAATCAGCAACCATGGACTCCAGTTCTATTTTTATATCTCCAGATCTCCCAAATTGCACTGCTGAAAACTAGATTTTGGCAACATGATTTTTCTTCACTTTCATTTACATATGCCTAAAATAGTGAACTAAGCCTGCTATAGGCTTAAAGCATTTTAATTTGGTAGCTAAAACACTCCCCACAGCAATGAACAAAAAATGATTAATAATTTTAATTAAATCATTGTCATGACTTTGGAGGCCAGGTTTATTGATTTTAAGTGTGTGCCTTCGTCCCCAAAAAGGTTACTGCCTCTTGGTTTATTTCTTTGTATACTGCAGGAACACAACTACCGGTATTTGAAACTATTGAGGTCAACCTCAAGCCCTAGACTATTCAAAAATTAACATTAGCATTCAAAAATTCCTAGAATAAGTGCCATTAAATTAACAGGAACTAACTTTTGAGCCAATGTACATGTGGTTTATGTCAATCATTTATTTCAGTATAATAAATGCTAAAAACCCAACCCCCTTTCCATAATATAGAGCCATATCCATTAATGAATTACAGCAATTTAAATAGGTTTGGAAGGTTTTCAAACAGACGTTTCCTTTTATTACCATTCAGAAATATTTATGGCTTTTCTGTCTTTCTCACTGATGGAAAAAGTTTGTAGAATATAAATTAAAAACAGAAATATTTGGATTTCTTACATATGTCAGTTTGAGAAGCAGAATGGCTATAGTAACAGCCTCATATGGAAGCTACTTTATTATAAGCCTGAATTAGTCCATGCTATGGCAGGATAAAAGCTTATCTTCATTGAAGTGTACAGTTTTGTCTGGTTATCTGCGCTGAATCTGATTTGGATGCAAGAGTCTGTGGGACATTGAATCCTACTATTTGAAAGTTGCATTCATCTCACTCCTGGCAGGTTTTAGGGCCTCTCAAGAGGTGATATTTAGCTGTATCAAGTGGTAGTAAATGTCACCTTTTAGGATGGAGTGGTATCCTCTGTCTTTGGGGAAAGTAGGTCACAAACTTGAGCAAGTTTGTCTCAGCAACAGAAACTTTGGGCTCAGTTTTGGTGGTCAGACAAGGACTATTTATATTACTGCACTGGGATCCAGCAGGGTTCCAAGTTCAATTTAAGTTGCTGTTGGTTATCTTTAAAATTGATATGGTTATTTATCCCTGATGGTTTCTGCCCATCCCACCAGGTTTGACAGAGTAGGCATGCACCAAGTCCCCTCAGTAGGGCAATGTCACCTGGTGTTTCCTAGGAAATATACCTCCTCTATCATGGTGCTTGCCCTATGGAAGAATCCCCTCCCAGAGATACAGGGGATCCTAATCTTACTGACCTTTCAGAAGGCTATGAAGACCTGGCTCTTCCCCCCAGGTATTGGGGCAGGCTGTTCATTCTCGAACTTTGGTACAATGGTGCATGTATGTGAAAAAAGTTAGCACCCACCCTCTGCCTAGAAGAATTAAATATTTTAGGAAATATTAAAAAGGCAGAATATTATATTTCCCTGGATGAGAAAAGGAGAAACATGGAAAGCAGTCCCCACCTTTATTAATAGCCCCAGAAAGACTGGGCTATTTTATCTACAAGACAAAAGGCCTTCAGTTCCAGGGTGATAGGATTAGCGCTCACTCAAGATCCAAACCAGGAGAAAGCCATAATAGGAATTGCCTAACATCCTTTTAGAACACAAGCCTCTTCATTACATCATCACACAGCAAGATTCAACCAAGCCTGGGACACAAACAGCCTACAAGGTTAGCTGGACCCCCTCACAGCCCCCTAGGAGCCTGACAACCAGTAGGATACATTACTTGCACAGGAATAGGAAGCTCTGGAGCAAGGCCCAAGAGACAGTATAAATATATCTCTTTCTCTACTCCATGTGGTCAGCTACTCAGAATCACATGTGCTTGGTGGTTCTGCTTCACCATTAAACCATCCTTCCAAGCAGCCTCCATGTTTCCAGTGTCTTTCTTCCCACTTGGAACTGAACCCAGGTGGACATTTCTTCCAATAATTGCATGATGTGGGTTCCCTCTGAGCTTTTTAACAAGCGGGAAGGGCTCTCCCTCAATATTTTTTGGTATACTGAACAAGGTTTACAACTGTCCATGTTTTATACTTTATGTTCTCTGCCCAGAGTTTTGTAGATACATGGGTGGCATTATAAAGTTGATAAATGAATAGTTAAGGACAATAGTCCAATACATTGATCAAGTGCAGATTGGTTGATAGATGTTTTTGGACTTCCCAGTCTAGGGATAGCGAGAACGACTGGGCCAATATTACCCAGCCATTCTAGAGTCTGGATCTAATACAGCATCTTACACACTCCACTGGCTTTCAGAAACTGTATTACATCAACATAAATGACTAAAAGAATCTTAAATCTAGATCTTTCACTTGTAGCCCAATATCTTAATTTGTACACCGCACTGACTTTCAGAAGTGTTACAGCAACATAGAGAATTTTGGCCTTTATTTTCCATGTTCTCTCTTTTTTCCTCTCCCTTCCTATCCTCTTTTTCCAGTGAAAGGACAAAAACTCATATTCTCTTCTTTCTGCATATTGAAGCACCTATGTCATTAAAGAGTCTTTTCTAAAATTTCCAGAAAGAGTTTGTGCCCTTTATTGTCAGTAGAGGGAGCTGAAAGTATTTCTAATAAAACCTTTGACATATTTTTTATTTTCCTACATATAAATTTATCTTTGTTGACAGGGTAGGGAGGGAAGAAGATAGGGAAGCATGCACACTATCTCTACAGAAGAATCAAAACTCATGCATGTTCAGTTGCTCAAGCACTTGAATGCATCAAACCATGACAAATAGGGTAAGCTTTTTTCATTTACATCCTTCTACCACATTTGCATATGTTCATTTTCAAATTGTTTTATCTTTAATTATAAAAAAGCTCTCAGATAGATTTATAGTACTTGTTTTTACAGCCTATGAATATTTGTTTATGCAATTTGAGGGAATGAACTAGTTTGGCTTAATGGTTAGCACACCAGGCTAGAAAATAGGAGACTGTGAGTTAAAGTCCCATTTTAGGCATGAAAGCCAACTGGGTGACCTTCATTCAGCCAGCCACTGACTCTGAGCCCAATCCAACTCATAGAGTTGTTGTTGTTGGGAAAATAGAAGGAGGAATATGTTTTGGTTATGTTCACCACCTTGAATTATTTGTAAAAATAAAGGCAGATACCATATGAATAAATACAATATGATATTTTATCACTTTTAAAAAATACATGTATTTTTGCCATCACACCATAGCATTTGGTTATAGTAGTTCTGAGCTCTGCTGTATATTCTTCAATGGATCGAGATATAGGACTTTCAACTTTTCTACACTCTTATATAAAAGTAAGGGGGGAAGCACAATTTATAGAGGGTGGTGCTTAAGGAAATGCCAGGTGAAAAGTGACTGCCCTTTTTGTATTAAGGGATTTGGTTTTAACTCTGGTTTCATTAAAATCCTATCTTATGACCTCAGGATGTACATTGTGAACTGGAATTTGCATTGGTTAGGACAGAATTAAGTTGTACTGTTCTGTTCGCTACAAGATATTTCTGAAGCGTTTGAGACTGGATAAACATATCAATGGCTTAGGAACAGCCTGCCAGCATGTTATCATTTGAAAGATCTCCCTGAAAGTACAGATATTGACTGTGTCCAAGCTGTGAAATCCTGTACTCCCACGTTTATTGAATGTGGACATTCAATAAACAGGAATAGCTGGAAAGTGTGAACAGGAAAGCCACAAGAACTCAAGTCTACCACAAGCTGTCTAAATTAATTCATAGCATGATCCTATTTATGTTTACTATCTTGAGGAGGGTTTCCTCTGATATGTACGCAGTATAATGAATGCCTAAAGTAAATATTGCTGTAGGCAATCCCATATTTACAATCTGGAAGATTAACACCAGTATAGATTCATTCTCTAAACTTGCAAGAAAGGTCCAATATCTATTTTTATTATTTACTGATTTGAAACAGATGCTGGTCCACGCTATAACGCTTCTATCCAGCTAAATATTTCTGTCCTCAATAACAAGCCAAGTTACTCAATTGGGGTGGGGTTTGGTATGTTTTTTGCATCCAGTTTCTATCCAAGCTGAGAGCTGCTGAAGTTTTGCTTGCCATGCAGCTGCTAAGACACAGGAATACCACTGGCCAAGTTGCTGGCAGGATGGAACAAATAAGGAAAATAAAAAAGACAAAAGAGACGGAGAAGATATTAGTATGTACTGTAATTAATTTTCACATATTTAAACAAACAGTCAGATCAGCTGCATTCAATTCTACAGCATTAATGGCTAATAATCTAGGTCACATTTCAAAAAGTAGAGGATAAAATTTCCCTTATTTGTATTTTGTTATTCTTTCTTCCTGTTGTTGTTTACTTTCTTGTTGCTGCATAGATGTAGTGGAATTGTTTACAATCACAGAGGTTCCTGTTTATTTTACACAGTGACTGATTTCCCAAAAAGCGGGCTTGGGCCTGGTTGGTAGTGAATGGGAGTCCACTAAGAATTCTAGGACTCTAGGTCAGATTTGGGAAATTAAAAAAAAAAAAAACTTGGAAGAAGACAGTGGCAAATCACTTATGTATTTCTGTCAAGAAAATTGCATGTGTATTTCCATATAATGATCTGGTCTGGAGCTCAGAATAAGAATTTTTAATTCATTTTGTATGCTTGTTTTGGCTTCCATGGGAGATGAGGTTGAACACATCTGGAAGATATGAAATTAATTGCTGGAATAAAAGTAATATGAACAAAACAAAGTTGAAGAACTAAGAAATTAGAAACCACTGTATGTTCTCAGCAGAATGAGAACTCAAGCCTGTTAGATCAGCATTGCTAATGGTTGGAGATAATTGGTCTTACAATTCCTCAATATCTGGCAACTACGTTTTTCCTAATCATGTTATATTCAGTACAGCTCAGGCTGGCCTTTAGGATTTTACCGAAATGCTGAGAAAGCGCATATTAGAGATATTCAATGTCTTGGATTTGTTTCCAAAAATATGTTCTGTTCAGGAGCATGTATGTAACATTTGTATGCAACTTTTAAAAAACAGCAACCCTTTTCCCAAGGTACCTGCTGCTGATTTTGAGAAGAGGCATAGCCCCAAAGCACTTTTAGGGGGAATTGAAGTGCTGCCTAGCTTTAATGAAGAGTATCGTTGAAAACCAATGCTCAGCTTCTTTCTAATGGGAAGAGTGTTATGCAGTGGGGAAGCGGGCAAGAGAGGTTGTCAAAACTAACAAAATGGTGAATGCGTCATCCTGATCTGAGCTCTGCCCCTTTTGTATGTGCAGCAGCATCAAAGTATGGTCAAAGGAGTAGGGCTTGAATTGTGGCTCCCTACCTGACATCTTGCTATTTTTGATATTTCTGCAATATTCCACACCCTGCAGACATTACTGGTGTAATTAAGGTGCTAGAGCAGGAGCATTTATGATTAAGGTGCTGGAACACGTATGGTCAAGTTAGGATACTTTAAATCTATACTTTAGCTATCAATAGACACACAGAAAATAAACCATATTTAGACACAAGAGACAACAAAAAGGTTAAGAAGGAAACAAAAAGGCATTAACACATTTTCTTTAGCAGCCAAGATCCAGATAAGCAGGGATTAACACCAGACCAGACAAACAATCAAGCACAAAGCAACAACCTAATCGAGGAACTACCAAAGAAAAAAACCATAATCCCACCAATATTGGCAAACTACTGTATAGGAGCAAACCCCACAATCTCTTGTACTGATGAAATGTTGACAAGCAAACAACCAAGCTCAGAAGCTAGGTTTTTATATTTGAAGTTAATTTGCTTCGTTTACTTCATAACATTATTTGAAAGCTGCCATCATCTACCTCTTCTTGTTTCTATTTTATAAATTCATGCTATGTGTTGCCTTTTAATATATTAATATTATTCTAAGTCTGCTTTCATGTAGAAGAGACGGGGAGGGAGGATAGGAAAGATTGGCTGGTTCAGACTATATATTACATGTAAAGTCCCTACTGATTGCACACATAATATTCTAAGCTAAAATGATACATATTTTAAACTGATATGTGAACTTGATCAGTATGTTCACTTTGCACTCAAAACCACCGAGAGCAGTGAAGCAAGTGCCTTCTGAGAATTTTGTTGTTTATGAAATAGGCTGAAGATAATATTACTTGTTAAAGTTTCATCTTTTTTTTAAAAAAAAGGGAGCACATTTATGTAATTTACGTTGTTGCCAGAAAATAGGTGCATGGTTTAAATTTTATTCAGAGTTTAGTGAGTAAACTAATATTAATAGGTCATTATTGTAATTAGCTGAGAAGTGATTGAGTTTTGTCTATTCCTGGAAAAGGGAGTAACTTTGGCAGGCACAATTTGAAGGACTTTCAGAGTTTCAAAATGGCTATCTTGGGGAAAAGAACAAAATGTTCTGAGTGTGTTATGACCACAGTGTTTTTGGTCTAATCACATAGGTCTACTCCGGTCATACTTTTTTTTTTTCTGTTCAGATACAGTCTCTGCATTTTTGTGGGGACACAAAATGTGTGTATTTTCTGATTATGTCACATAAAAACTTTACCCAGGGAACCCATAAATGGCTGCAGTTATATGTTCTTATGCAATACAAATGTGGGTTTGCATAATATCTGAAGTAGTCTATGGTTTCAATCAAAATGTATAAAGCATTGGCAGAAATATAGAATTGCCTCAGACAAGAAGGCTGCAATCATTCTAACCACTTATCAGAGGGAATTACTTACACTCATAGGCTTCTGCTATAAGCTGTCAGATGAATGGATTCAATCATGTAATTGCCCATATAATGAGTACTGAATACTTGAAATAGGGAAGCAAAATAAGGGAGGTGCAGTGGAACCTACAGAATTCCTCATTGGCTATTGAGCTGTGGTGGTGCAGTGACTAGAAGGCAGTATTGCAGTATTGCAGACTAACTCTGCCAACTGCCAGCAATTTGATCCTGACAGGCTCAAGGTTGACTCAGCTTTCCATCCTTCAAAAGGAGAAGCCAGATTGTTAGGGGAAATACAGATATAGATACAGATGAACAGAGTTAGGAGGGACCTTGCAGGTCATCTAGTCCAACCCCCTTGCCCAAGCAGGAGACCCTACGCCATTTCTGACAGATACAATTAGATATAGCTGAACAGAGTTGGAAGGCTGACGTTGTAAACCACTTAGAGATGATTGTAAAGCACTGTGAAATGGTATATAAGTCTAAGCGCTATTTCTCTTACTATTCACACATTTTTTGTGGAGTTTTTAAAAAAAATAAATTTTATTGAATAAACATTAAAAACAATTGAACACTGTGACTTTCTTGGCCATCATTTTGGCCATACAAGCTATAGTATAGAGATACACATGACAGTTAATTTCCTTTTTCCCTTATGTTATTAGTATAGTGCTAGCTGCATATTATTTCTATTTACATTTATCTACAATTATATACATATTTACAACCATCTTTTATCCTCATGCATTCGTATCATCTCATATTTGTCCATTATATTCCATTCTCTTTGGTTTACAAAACTTTAACTTTCATTCCTACAAAGCGTCAACAATTTTCTTTTTCCTTGACTTTAGCCATTGATACATTTTACTCATTTTTGTGGAGTTTTTGGTTTCTGTAATGCATGGACATCAACTATTTTATTTTAATTTTATATCTGTTTCTCAAGTAGAATTATTTTGCAGTAAAGTTAAATACATTATTGATTAATGGTGCATCATATGCTAATTTTCATTTTGAAATCTATATAAACTTAATACTGTACATCAGTATATAAAAAGGTTTCAGTTAGTCAACAGGTCCTCATACAACACTCATGACATTCGTGAGACCATGAATAAACCTATGTTTTCTGAAAATGTTTCCTTGAAATCATGATTTGCCACTGGGCCTCTCTTAATTCCAGAACCAACCTGAGAAATTAAAAATGACTGGACAATGCTTACTTGCAGGGTAGAATTGATGGTCAAAATAATGAAGCCCCCTGTATTATTGTATGATATCATACCAGGGGGCTTCATTATATATATCAGTGTGTGTGTGTGTGTGTGTGTGTTTTGGATGAGAGTTCAAAGTCCACACATCTCAGGGTATCCAGCTGAGGCAAGCAATTTGGTCATTAGGATTGTGTGCAAATAGAAAACTGGAACAGATTTATGGTTAAAAAGTGCTATTCACAAGCTATACATGTCTTATTGTCAATACATATATACTACACTATAGTTAACAATGACAATTACTGAGGAGGAAATTCTTTAAAATTCTGTTGTTCCATTCTGGGGTTTGCATTATCAGGGCTTTATTTTGAAGCCGAACAAGGTAATTAACACCACCCTTTTCATACAATGATGGTTTTTCACCCTAATGGGATGGTAGTTTTTGCCCCTAGCAAAGCTAAATGAATAAAACAGGAAACCCCAGATAAAACAAAGTTTGTCGGAAAATAATAAGCTATGACCTGATGTGGTTTTCATGTTGCATTGGGCATATTCAGTGGTGTTTGAGGCATTATTAACATTTTGCAATTTGTGCAAATACATTTTACTGATTGCGGATAAGAAAGTTGAGCAACTGCCTGGCAAGCTGACACCAAGATGAGTATAGCCAGCCCAGAAATTATACATATCAATGGGCAAGATCTCAAAGGCTTAGGCTCATGCATCCTCTCTAAATCACACTAAGGTTTACACTGAGTGCAATGTGTGAACACAAATATTTGGAGATCAGCTAAGCAACCAGGATGGCAGCATATCATAGTGAAAATCCCTTTGCTGCTATAGCAGATAAAAAAGGAAGTTGCTTTTCTTCCTGTGTTCCTTTGGCAGTGATATTTATATTTCAATAATTTTGGAATAGAATCAGATAGCAATAGTCTGCCTATAAATCTGCTGTAGCTGGAGATGCTTTCAGCAGATGAATAAGAAGTAAGAAGTCGAGGAGAATCTGAGGCTGCCTTGCACACCAGATGAACTATAAATTAATCTGTGACCTGTTAGAGACTCTCCAAGCAGAATCTGGCATCCAGTTCTGCAGAGGATAATTTATGACAGCAAGCTTGGTTTCTGTCTTAACAAACTATCCAAGAAATTTGAAATCTAGGTATACTGAAGAACACTGGTGTCAAAGCAAATACAGTAAAAAATACTTTCTGCATCTCTGCTGCCACCCAGTGGCAAGTGTGTGTAGGAAATGCAAAATGATATGGCAAAGCACAGCAACAAAACCAAAACTAATAATGCTTTCCTTTTTTTAAACGACTGTAAATAAATAACACGTAAAAGATGTAAAAATAAAAAGAATTAGAGCATGTGCCCAAAGCAAAGCTGGCTGAGGAACTCTGGGAGTTGAAGTTGACAGGTCTTTAAAGTTGCCAAGGTTGGAGACCCCTCATCTAGAGAAACAAGGGGAAGAGAAGGCATGGGGCCAACCCTCTCAGTGTCAAAAAGGGAATGTAACAGGAAAGGGTTAGAAAATAAGTTATTGTCAGCATGTAATGCAAGATATCCCTGTCCTCCCCTTTCATCTCCCAGCTCTGTCAAAGGAATATCCCAATGATTCAGCTGCTTCTGCTGCTGTTCCTGTTCCTTGGACCATTTTGTTCACCTGCACCACGACTCTCGGTATGTAGAAGCTGGATGCGTGTGATGAGTTTTCTACTAACACCAAGAAAAGAATCCCGAGTGGCTGTAAAATAGCTGAATGTTTGGGAATTATCTCAATTCAAAGAGAGTTAGCTTTGTGGTTTGGTCAACACTGAAGCCATCGCTGAGGATTATAATAGCCTAAACATTTACATTTAAATTTAAATATATAATGAACACACCTGTCTTTCACTTGTTGAATAATGAGCAATTCTCTGTTGCAGTGTGTTCTATATTAACATTCTCCAAATCCTGAAATCCGATTGGTCCACACGGACCACAACCTGAGCGGCCGTGATTAGTGCGCTAAGAATCTACTGCGATTGGCCGAGCCAATCGCGGGAGATTCAAAGCAATGTCATTGGCTGCCGAGCCGCGAGCCGGCTCTATATGAAGAGCCACCACGAGCCGCATCTTTGTTCAGAACTAAATTCTCAATAAAGAGCTGATTGTTCACTTGGAGTCCGGCGTCTCACTGAACCCGATCTACCTGATCTAACACAGTGTATAAAAGACTTTAGCCTGCTCCCTTTTTCAATCATGCTGTCTTCAATATGAAAAGGTCCTACATGGTATGGGCTAGCAGACACAAGCTTGCACGGACACACACACACACAGAGACACATACTATGGCCTAACCCTACTGGCATCCTATTGCTGAATAATCATAACTACCATAGATTGAACAAATATACAATCAAGCCTGAGGATCATGTTAGGAACCTTTATCTTACTCTAAATATAAAGTTAAAAATAGATGTGTTCTTCAGGCAAATATTTTTCCCCTTACTTTCAGAAAAAGGAAGAGTGCCTCTTAGAAAACAGCAAACTACAGAAGAAGTTGAAAATGCTTCAAGATTTATTCCAGTTATACGAATTTCAGTTGAAAGACTTGCTGGGGAACAACTATCACCGAAGAAAAAGCAAAGTTTTCTCTGCCAGGAAGACGGTACCTCTGGATATGTTTTTGCCCACAACTAGTGGAAGTCTCTTAGTCTATGATCAAGGTACACTATTTAGGGGACACATCTGTCTTTCCTGAGAATTACCTTATAAGGATAGCCTTCTGTAGATGCTTGGTTTTCAGGCGTATTATGACAGTTAGAACAATCAGTGGAACGACATGCCTTCAAAACTTGTGGTGCTTCAACACTAGAGGTTTTGAAGAAGAGACTGGACAACTATTTGTCTGAAATGGCATAGGGCTGTGATGGGGAACCTGTGTGGCACATGTGCCACAGGTGGCACACAGAGCCATTTATGCCAGCATGCGAGCTGCAGGCAAACTTACCTCACTGTGCATGCGTGCGCCTCACAGCTGATATTTGGCCGGTTCGAGGCCTTTTTCGGCCTCCCAGAGGTTTGAGGAAGACCAAAAACTAGGCCCGTTTCGTCACTTCCGGTTCCGATTGCGTGCACATGCGTAGGGGGCGCATTGCCTTCTGGATGCTGGCCCACAAGCATGAGCGTGCAAGCGCACACAATTTTGGGCACAGGAGCCTAAAAAGGTTAGTCACCACTGGTATAGGGTTTCCTACTTGAGCATGGAGTTGGACCACAAGACCTCCAAGGTCCTTTCCAACCATTATTCTATTATCTTGTTATTCTGTTCCAAACATCCTAGGAACCATATTTCCTGGAGAAGTGAGGATTTGTAGTCCCCAATGCCTGGAGAGCAATTAATTGGGGATGGCTATATTGATTAGCAGGAACCCAAATGATTTGCAGCAAACATTAGAAAAATGGTATGATGTGGATGAAGAGTGTGGCTTTAGAAATTAATGTAACAAGGCACGTGCAGTTATAGTTCACAAGGAAAATGGAATATACAGTCATACCTCTCCTTCAAAACTTGTCAAATTTGATGCATTTTGAAGCAGAAATCTTGTCCTGGTGCTCATCTTTCTCCTGGTAGTCGACTTGCAAGGAGGAACTGGCTGATGTCCGGCTGCTTCGTAACTCTCTGTTTCTAAACTTGAAGACTTCCAAGGTCCCTTCCAACTCTGTTATTCTATTCTGTTATTCTAGCCAAAATAGTGGGTCATGTGGTAAGTCACAGTTTTCTCGGTACCTGCTGGTTTTGGTATTCAACTTGTCTTCCAGAATGAATTGCTGATGAGGACTGAGGTACCATTGGATGACTGAAAAGTTTAATTTATATACATTGACAAAACATTTACTAAAGATGGGAAAATGAGAGATTTTAAGCAGTATAAATCTTGATAGAAAGGTGGCAAGTAGTACTATGTAATCTGTTGCAAGAAAATAATGCTTGTTAAAGAAACAAAAAAGCTTGTCTAAGAGTGAAATTATGCCTATATCATGAGTGTTGGATAGGTCTTAAGAAACATAAAAGCAAGCTAAATGCAACAAGAATGGATAGTGCAAGAAATGAATATGGTGAGGCCAAATATAAGATCAAGAGTGGTTGGTGAATGAATGTGGATCAAGTACAAAAGGGAGAGCGACCAGTCTGAAAGAAGTATGTTGAGGTGGCTTTGACTGATAGAACGAACGAGCATCTTCTAATAACTAAAGGAATACACTATATGAAAACAAAATAAATAGTTTGAGATAAAGACTCAGTAAAGTGGTTGTTGGGTCCAGTGGATGAAATTTTCAAAAAAGGGAAGTGGAAAGTTTAGTAGGCAGTATATAGAAGCTAAGTATGGATGTGGCAGAAGGAAGAAAGGATAGAGGAATATTGTGAGTGCTCTAAATGTAAACTATATTTAGTTAGTTCTTTGCTTCCATTTGTTTATACTTTGCAAAACTTTGCTTACCTGGAAATGTAATCGTACAAGAGATGTTTATTACTGGTGGTTGCTCTGAATCTAGCAAAACTTGCCACTGAGAAGGCATGTAGAAAGACAGCTTCTTCAAATTATGTCTTGATAACTTGAGAATTTGGGGGAAATAATGCAACGATGCAATTGTTTGTTTTAGAAGGATCGTTTTTCAAAGAAGGGGTCTATCCACTTTAACATTGGCTCTATCACAGCGGAAGTATGGCTTTTGAAATCTTTCCCAAAATGGGACTGAAAAAATTCTGTGTCTCTGACCTTATTAATAAATTTAAATAACTATGACTTATCTGTGTCTACACCAGAATTAGGATTGGTATTTGAGCAAATGGGGTATACAAAACAAATTAGTGTTCGGGTTCCTCTTCCACAAAATCTAATTATTTATTTATAGCTTTTGATAAAGTATAGTCAATCTTTTTGAGAGCATGAGCTAGACTTTTAAACTGTTTCGAATTTCAGTGTCTATGGAGATTCTCCATCATCCAGGTGATGGTTGTCCCAAAGGTGCTTTTCAAAAAGCAACTGGACTTTCTTGGCTTTTTTTCCTTGAAAACTTTTCATTTCTCATCCCAGAAACTTCTGACTGAACTGAAGAAGCTTCTTGGATGAGAAGCAAAATATTTTCAAGGAAAAAGCCAAGAAATTCCAGTTGCCTTTTGAAAAGCACCTTTGGGATGTGTTTCAGTTTTATTTGCTCAGGCGAGCAGCGGGTGGTCTGAGCAGACACTGGAAGGTTCAAAGGAATTGACTGGATGCTTTTCATCTCAAGCTTTGCTCATTCGTCACACCCATTCTTTGGGCCCCAAAGAAGAAAAGTGACATAATGAACAAGCAGTGGTTTTCTTTCAGATGTTCTGAAAACTAGGGATGAGATGGAGAGTCACCATAATCACCTGAGCTGTGAGTTGCTCAGCCAGGAGGATGTAGGGTTCACGTGTGACATCAAGGAGACCCAAATTAGGTCCACCCTCAGCCTTGGAAGCTCAATTGGTGATTTAAAGCCAGTCACTCTGTCCCAGCTTACTTCAGAGGGTTATTTTTATGGACCCCATCAGTAAAGAATTTCCACTAGTGGGGTCTGGGAAGAGAGCAGAGGTGGTATTCATCAGGTTCTGATTAGTTCAGGAGAACCGCTAGCGGAAATTTTGAGTAGTTCAGAGAACCGGCAAATACCACGTCAGACTGGAGATTTTGCAATATCCTTCCCCTGCCACATCCACCAAGCCACACCCACAGAACCAGTAGTAAAAAAATTTGAATCCCACCACTGGAAAAGAGCTTTCTCTTTGGTTTCCCCTACCCTATGGAACACTCTACACCCTGAGATAAGGCGAGTCTCCCACTTTTCTGGCCCTCAGAAAAGCCTAGAGACCTAGCTCTGCCAGTTGGCATGGGGAACCCTGGGGTGGGCGATGGTTTGAGGGCCCTTTCTCTGCCTTTTTAGACTTTCAACTCTGTTTTTAATTCTTTTTCTCTAATGCTGTCTTTTTATGTGGTTTTATGGCTTTTATTTGTAAATCGCCCACTCAGAAAGTGAAAAGGTCAGTATATGTATTTGATAAATAAATCAATAAAATGGGAGGAGGGAGTCATTACATGCCATCTTCAGCTCTTCCAGAGGAAATGGGATATTAAATAAATGCATCCACAATTTAGATCGATAGTAATAGCCTATGAATTTGGGACAATAAAGGAGTACCAAAAAAAATGTGATACTTTCCTGTTCTGTGCAGGCTTGCTGGATGTAGTTTGATCATTTGGAGCTATTGTTGTTTTGTTTTGATGCTTTGTTTAGATTGTGCAATGCTGTTTAACAGAGGAAAAAGAGAAAGTGGGTACTATAGAATTAAACCACAACAGGACAGAGAACCTTTTCTTGTGTACTGTGATATGTCAGATGGAGGCGGGTGGACGGTAATTCAACGGCGGTGCAATGGCAAAGAAAATTTCTACCGGTAAGTTTTTGAATGTAGTTAATAGCTCACCTGGAAAGACTTTACGGTTTCTTTATGTGTCATCCCAAATTAAGAAATGCCCCCACAAAGATGTGCATAACATTTGCAGACATTGTTTGCTATGAAACACACACACGCACACACGCACACACACACATTTAGAAAAATATATTTCAAAATGAAATGCAAGAATACATGTCTCCCAGCTAGAATTAAGTCTTGTTCTCAATTTTTCTCCAGGATTATGGAATTCAATAGCTAAATTGTGTTGCTGTATAGTTGCAGATTTCTCTGAAAACCTGGCAAAGCTGATATTTTCTTTTGCAACATGGTAGTTCTGTAGGATTTGTGGACCAACTGTTTTCCTATGGGAAAAAAATTATTGTTTTAGCTCCTGAGCTCTGAGTTTTGGTGTTGTGTCTCTCTATCTGTATCATAATGGTTGCAATATACTGTGTACGTACTGTCCCTCCCACTTTCCTCTATTTCAGCTTCTGTAGGAGCACACATCTGTGGTTAGGGCTTTTTAGCTATGTATCTGGTTACAAAAAATGGCATTCTTTACTTTCACAACATTCAAGAAGGTTTTAAATGAAGAAAGCAGCTATACAATCAGAAATAATTTTTTTTCTCAAAGAAGCTGTTTAGATTGTTTTTTTCCAGCAAGGCACAAACAAATGCAAACATTGTAAAGTAGAAATGTGGAAGGGGGGAGGGTGGTCCCCGAAATGGATTTTATTTCACTGAATATGAAGCACAGAAAGAATAATTTTGTTGTTCCTATATCTCTGCAGTACAGGAATTCAGGAGGGAGGACAATGGACAACATTTTTTGGTCAGTGGTGGGGTTCAAAAGTTCCCACCACCGGTTCTGTGGGAGTGGTTTGGTGGGCGTGGCTGCAGGGGTGGGATCGTGTGACTTACGCAATCACGCACGTGTGCCAAACACAAGTTTTGTGCATGCGTCAAAACAGTAAAATCTAAGCTACTGTGCCTCTCAGCTGTTTAGCACAGCAATCCGCTCTGCCACGCCAAGCAGCTGAGAGGTTAAAAAGGACCTAGGAGCAGGGCCAGGCAGGCAGGCCCAACCGCAGACCGTCGGAGACACTCAGAGCAAACTGAACCGGTTCTCTGCCAGCTGATCTTCGGCGCTACCAGTGCCCCAGAACTGGGACGAACCCGAAGAATACCACAACTGGTGTTCTCTCTACTGTATGTTATCTCCACCGTTAAGGATCAAGGAAATGATGATTAAAATTAGATCCAAACTTTTTTGGGGGTGGGGAACTGGAAAATAGAAATGATGGTGATGTGTAAATATCTTCAGCCATCTTAGTTTCTGCCAGTCTTCAAGCATGAAGCATTGCTTTGAGGAGGGCAGATAAGCTGTCTTTCCTCAGTAAATGGAAAAGCACCCATGAAAAAGAGCCAAAGCGATGCAAGAGATAGGAAAGCAGCTCACTCCCAACTCTCTACAGGGCTGTAACAACACAAACAAGGTCCACTTTTACTATGATTTCAAATACATTGGAGCTGGACCAAAAATAATTTTGTCTTGGCTACTAAGCCCAGCCAACAGTATGAAGTCAGGCAGGCAGGCCCAAATGCAAAGCTCTTTTATAGTGTTTCACACAGTAAATATGAAAAGAAAGGAAAAAGTGAACCAGAGGGAAATGACCTTTGTTCCCCCTCCTGTTAACCCAAAATATGGATTTTTCTTGAACTTCTATGTCTGACTATCTGTTGCCATGTAAAAGGGGGGAAAATATAATAATCCACTTGTATTTGAGACTTGTACTTGAGAGCCAGTTTGGCCTAGTTATTAAGGCACCAGGCTAGAAAGCAGGGGACCGTGAGTTCTAGTTCCGCTTTAGCCATGAAAGCCAGCTAGGCCAGTCACTCCCTCTCAGCCCAACTCACCTTACAGGGTTGTTGTTATGGAGAAAGAGGCAGAGGAATGTGTCTCGGTTATGTTCACCATCCTGAGTTATTTGTAAAAATAATACAGCTGAGATATCAATTAATTAATTAATCAAACAAAAAATTAAAAACAAACACAATTGGAGGCTTACAGGCAATTGTCTGGTAATTAGAGGGAATGGCCTGATAACTGCCATTTTTTACAGCAAATCGTAGATAATATTCCTAAAAAAATCTCATGTACACTGTCTTGAATTCTGTCATGACAGATAGATGTGATGTAAAGATAATAATCATTAAAATATTATAATCACGTATTACTTGGCACCAAGGTGTCTCCTGAGGCTAATATGTGTACATCTCTTTGTTGCAGAGAATGGCTTGATTACAAAGAAGGTTTTGGGCAATTACAGGGCAAGGATGATGAATATTGGCTTGGTAATGATAAGATTTATGATCTTCTTTTCAATGGTAAGGATACCTACCCATTAATTTAAACACAGATAAATTAATGTTTTGTATCAGCCCATTTGTGAATGCAGCCTTTAAGATCTTCATTTCTCTTATGATAAATTCTGGAAGAGCCTATTAAGGGTAAATTAAGTATAGTAGTAGAAATACGTTTGGCCCTATAGCTTCTTCTTGCCTCCCCACAAAATAGCGAGGACACAGCGTTGGCAAATATCAAGGACAGGCAATGTGAGAATCTAGACATATTTAGGTGTGGAGATGTTGAGAACAGGAGTATAGTGTATTTCCAAGACTTGACCTGATATGGGGTATACATGGGAAGAGAGGAGGGATGTTTATTATATGACTCCAAAGCTTTATTCAAAATCCAATGCCCATGCTTGTTTTTTTGTGATTCCAGATAATCTTATTTATGATTAAAGTGACCGGAACAGGTCTACTTTCTGTTATTGAAGAAGACTATTAATATCTTCTTAGGGGTGCAATTTATCCTTCTATGCCTAAAAATGCAGCAGTTAAAAGGCCAGAGGGATCTCAGATTGCATTACGCATGAAAGCTACCAGGATGTCAGTGGGTCTAGAAACCAAGCATTATAAATATTTTGCTTGTAAAAAAAGAGGCATGTTCAGTTTGCAAAATAGATTATGGTTGGATAAAATAACATTGTATACTACAAATATTTAAAATAATGTTATATGCAAGGTAGGCTAGGCCTGTTCTGTGCTGAAATCAAGGGCAGAGCAGGAGAACGGAGCTGGAAAGCAGGTTCGTGGATGGGGAGGGAATGGAGATTTTACAGTATCCTTCCCCTGCCACGCCCACCAAGCCACGCTACGCCCATAGAACCGGTAGTAAAAAAAATTTGAATCCCACCACTGGAACAATAAAAAAAAGTCTTGTCGGTTTACATGACACCTTAATACCATCCCTGCCCTATGGTTCTAATCCACCAAAAATAATATTTTAAAAAATGTGGTCCCTTAAGTGAAAGATTGCTCACTCTTGCGAAAATTGCAGTGAATGGTTCACTATGCCCCTTATTAGCCAAAGTTTTTTTTTTAATACTTTAGGAGGAATTTCACTGAAAATTGACCTAATGGACTGGCAAGGAGAGAGGCGATATGCAATTTATGATGATTTCCAGATCAAGAATGAGACAGTGAGTATAGTCTGACCTTTGCGGATGAATAATTGGTCCTATAGACCTGTCAGATGAGAGCTGGCAGACACTAGAACACAATCTCATCAGCATTCCCATTAGCTAATATTGTAAATGAAATATATGACCAAAGACCTATACAAACAAACAAAAAATGAAGCAATCTCCACTCAATATGAGCTGAAAATCACGGGGTGCCGGGGAGTCTTTTAAAGAGGTTCTAGAATAGAAGTCCAGAAAATTGTAACAATGATTCTGAAGACCCCGCTAGGATTCCCGGAAGAGGGGTGAAATCCTATCACGATTTGAAAACTCTCAGAGAAGCATTCTGCTTCACCAGGGAAATGGCTCCCTCTCCCTCCATAATTACCGTCTGCCATCCCTTCCTCCTTTCAAATGCAGAATTGTCAAATTAGGGTTTGGCATTTAGAAAGCTATATTTCCAAAGGCTGAGAAGGTCAAAAGAACGTTGGTGGTGCTTGGGAGAGGTGGTCGGAGGCTAGGCGGGGGGAATGTCTGCAGGCTGTCTTCATCTGTGGGCCGTTAAAACACCGCTAGCAGGGGCTCTGTATTCAATCAGTGCCATGGTTGGGTGGGAATTATGGAATGCTCTGATCTCTGCCTAATCCATGAAAAGCTTTAACTGGGCGCTAATCAAGACTAAACCGAGCTGGCTTCCATGTGATTAGGCTCTGAGGTTTTGTGATATTTTGTGGTGGCAGCAGTCTGTGACATACGACTCGCTCCTTAATCCTGAAACTTAGTAACATGAGTTTCTGTGGCTTCCCTTCAGAACAATTACAGGCTATGGTTTGGCATTTATTCTGGGACTGCTGGGAATGCTTTGTCTGGAGGGAGCAGCTTTGAGAGCCAGTGGTCTGGATCACTCAACGGCATGCCCTTCTCTGCTCCTGACCGGGACCATGACAGGTTCCTAACGGGCAACTGCGCAGAAGAGAACAAATGTGGCTGGTGGTTTAACAGGTGAGCCAATGGGCAACGCTTTTGAAATCAAAAGAGTAGGCAGTTGAGCAGATTTGCTTTCCAAATGTCTGAATTTGGTCAGGCTTGCAACTTTTTATATGTCACACTCAGATATATCTATTGCTCGTTCTAGAGAAAAATAAATGGGATACAGAGACAGGCAAGGAAGTCCAGGTTCCCTCTTTCTCCACGGCTAGGAAGTTCACTGGGTTATCTGAGACCAAGTACGTTCACTTAGCCTAATTTATCCCTCAGGATGGGAGAGAGGATGTAAAGAGAGCCATCTTCAGTTTCCCTAAAGGGAAAGTAGACTTAAAGAGATGAACACAAATCAGTTTGCAAGCGCTAGCATTATCTCCACGTTTTCAAAGCAAAGTGGATTTCTTCTTACAATCCTGACACATATACCATCGTTCTTTGATGTTTTCCTGACGGAGGCTCATGAATTCACCAATAGAAGAGGGGATTTTATTTCAGTGTGCATTGGGCAGGCCAGGAGTGAGGCTATTTTGGGTATATTTAGAATAGGATAGGATAGGATAGGATAGGACAGGACAGGACAGGAGTAGAGTAGAGTGGAGTGGAATGGAATGGAACAGAATGGAATAGGATAGGATAGGGTAGGATAGGATAGGATAGAACAGGAGTAGAATAGAATGGAATGGAACGGAACAGGAGTAGAATAGAATAGAATAGAATAGAATAGAATAGAATAGAATAGAATAGAATAGAATA
>NW_020769355.1:6275571-6323816 GCF_900518735.1 Pseudonaja textilis
GTTGTAGCAACGTTTTGGCAGAATCTCATCTGCCATCATCAGGCTTCCAGACGGACACAATATAGAAGCCTGATGATGGCAGATGAGATTCTGCCAAAACGTTGCTACAACTTTAAAAGCACAACTACAATGAGGTGGGAAAATACCCGAACAAAGCTGAATGCCATGCATATGTATATATCCACCACACTCTTTTCTTTTAGGCTAAAAAACTTTATGCAAAATGCAGCAAGAAAATGATTATAAATTAATCAAGCCAATAGAAGGTGTAAGATAAAGTGTATATAAATTGACCTTCTACCTTCTTCTGCGTGACATTCCATCCCTTTTTATCCTTGCAAACCATCTTTGCTTCTATCTCATCTGCACGTTGACTTTTGTTACTGAAGCATTAAGTGATTGTCACTGAGTGACAAAGATGGAGGAGTCACATGTGGTGATGGAGCAACCCTTTTTCTATGCAGTGCTTCTAGATTTAGTCCCTCAACACCTCCAGTTAAAGAAGTAACATATAAGAAGTGGCAAGAGAGACTCTAGATTTGTTGGCCACCCAGAGTAGGCAATCCTGGGTAGCAGGCCCAATAAATAATTTGCTGTTTTATATATATATATTTAAATTTCACATTGGAAACACTAATGTATACAAACATGATACGAAAAATTGTGCTGCTCAAAATCTGCTCAAACATAATACTTCTCGATTACAACGATTGTCCATTAAGCAAATTCTGGCCTATATCTCCAGATAACTCCTCTATAAACAGGAAAAAAAAATTCCTGAATACTTGGTAAAAAGAACAGACCTGCCTAGATTCAGATCCAATTTCATATAAATTGGAAATTAGGTGTCAAAATAGGTAAGAATCCAAGATGGGAGCAGTAAGGCTGAGCTCAAGATTTCATCCGTTAAGCTTCAAAACTTACAGAGTAGGAACAACACTTCAAAGAAGTGTTCAAAAATGTATGGTCATCCACACAGTTGGATTCCAACCTCTATTTCTCCCAAATAATGCGGTCAAGATATATTAGCCACATACTATTAGGCTACAGGTTTCTCACCCTTCCTCTAAAAAAATCCATAAAAACAATTCAAGAAATGAAAAATAAACAACAAGCCCCATCTTCTGGGACTACTAGGAACAGGTGAAATGCTTCAGTCAACTTTCAGAAACCTCCGTTTGTCAGTTGCATCAAAGTTCTCCAGATTAAAAGCTCTCAGGTTAGTCACACTAGAAGAACCCAGTTAGCAAATTCCCCTATATCAAAAGTCAAGAATGCCTTCAAGGGCCCCTTTCCTCTCTATTGGGTTAGGAATGTATTCCCTTGAACCACTTACTTTCTCCTTCTTTCCTTCCTGGTCAATGAGCTACTGGGATGGGAGAAATCATTCTTGCAAGTGATTTGAAATAATTGATTGGGAAAGTTTTTATACCTAGGCCACCTCAAAATAGAGACAGCTATACCAGTATATTGATCACAATGGCTTGTGAAGGGGGCATAATTTTTCCCCTTGTCCACTATACTTAATCCTCATTTCCCTATACAACAGATAAGAGGAGAGCTTGGATGGATGATGACTGAGTCAGAGAGAAGGTGCATCTCTACTGGAATTGCCAGAGGGTTCATGCTGTCAGTCATGGTTCTAAGCTTTTAGTAACAGTTTCAAACAGAAAAATTAAACAAGTGGTTCATTTCCTGGCATAGAAATAAACGTTTAATTTTTGTATGTTGGGATGCTGAGAAGGAGCAGAACTAACTAAAAAAAAGCCTGGCCAATTAGAGACTACAACTCCTTCATAGTTGTGGGACATTTAATAAATGAGATAATTCGCCTCAGAAATGACACCAGTATGATTTTCAATGATTTACCCTTGGAGCCTTCTCTCACAGAGAAAGTAATAAACAAAGAAAGTAATAAGCAGTCCGGTAATAAGCAGCTACCTATTCAACTGCCAGAATTATTGCCATGGTGAGACTGCCTCGTGCCCTCCCTTCCTGTAAAGGAATTTCTAATAATGCCAAGCAACAGCCCACATTTTTCCAGTTTGAACTCATTCATGTATAGCTTGAAGAGTCTCTCCAGATTAGCCCCAACACACAAGCTGAACTGGTGGGCAATGGAAACTGGAACATATGATACTGTGTAGGAGTTTGGTTGCAGAACCCTAGCACAGAATGCCATAATACCCTTCCTTATATTGCCCTGTCATAATATGACACTTTACAGATATGTTGGCCTGTGAATCTTGGCAGTTGTAATCCCAACACATTTTGCAAGACACCATGTGTGATCTATCATTTCCACAATCTTATTCAAAGTTCATCTACTGAGTATGGGAAGAGATTCAAAATGGCTGTTAGTTAATTTCTTTCTAAGACCATGTAAGGCTACATTTTTTAAAAAAAGGATCTGTGTTGCATGTCACACAGTAATCACGATCATCACATTTCTTTGGATGTTTGTTATAATTAATTGCAAAAGAGAAAGGTATTTTTTCAGTTGGTTGAGCAAATCACTTGTATCTCACCAGAGCAACTTGGCCTGTTTCTGTGACTGGCTACTCCTTTCTTTTTTTAGCTGAGGTTTGCATCATAAAATCTGGTAGAAAATCAAAGCGGTTTGCCATGCCTTGCCCAAGGCAACCTGGAATACTTTGTGACTAATCTGGATCTGAAGCCAATGCTCACACATTCGAATTTCTGCATTATTTAAATTTACTTGATTTGCTTCATCATCACACAATATGTGTCTCTAGAATGGGGAATATTTTTTTAAAAAAATATTTAGATAAAACCAGAGAAGAAGTATAAGTTGGAATGAGGCAAAGGACACAAATTAGATGGTTATGAGGTCTGGGTTGCAACAATCTGGACAATTATTAGGTGGCGGGGGGGGGGGGGGGGGGGGTGGTCCTTGATTTATAACAGTTCTTTTAGTGATCAAGTTATAACAGCACTGAAAAAATGTGACTTATGACATTTTTCACAAGGCTAAACTCACTTAACAAATGTTTCACTTAGCAACAGAAATTTTAGGCTCAATTGTGACCATAAAGTTGAGGACTATCTGTATTTTCCTTTGCAACTATTTTGTGGTCTTGTGAATTTTTGCAGTTCACATCTTGTGCCTCTACTTTAGAAGCCACAGAAAAAAATTGTACAAGAAAAATTTTCTTTTTAAATAAGAAAGGCAAGATTTCAATAGCATAGCCCAGCACCATCTATAGAACTGCATACGTACAAAAGCTTGAATATACAGTAGAATATACTACTTAACTTGATGTTTTAAAAATTAATAAGCTATTCATTCCTTTAATAGGTATAGAAACATATAGTGCAATCCTTTCCCCTTGTCCTTTCATCCATCTAGCAAGCTGTCATGGCATAATTTTTACCACATTTAGCAGGAATCCTATCCTGTGTGTGCAACTCAGCACTGTTGCAGGCTTATTTGTAAAAGTTGATGGATTATGCCTTTGTATTATACTCTAGTTTCCAGTCGGAATATGCATCCAAGAAGACCCTGAAATCCTTCAATTTCAAATGAGACATTTTGGAAAAGTAATACTAACCAACATTCCTTTGGATTAGTACACATTCTTTTGCCCATGGTGTGGAATTCACTTGGTTGGAAGAGCTAAATTCAAAACAGTATTTGTTTGTGCCACTGTCGAACAACGTGCAACTGAGTTCTATCTGATGGTCTTCTGGATTCAGGATGCTTTCATATAGCTTTGACACCATTTGACCCAGAGGGTTATACTTAAACACAGCAATGCGTCCAGCAGATGATATGCATGGAGGAGAAATAACAGAAGCCACAACTGATGACTCACATAGCACTTCTTCTGATATGGCTAGCTTGTATCCAAATTTGTGCACAAGATCTATAGGTCCTGATGAAGCAATGATTGAGCCTGTCTCTGCTGATTTCAGTAATACAGTGATGTATGCTTCTGGGCTAGTCACATGGCAGTCCAATTTCACCCACTGCGACTCAAAGAGAGGAAGGCTTTTCCTTGTTCTCAGGCCCAGTGTCTCATTTGAGATCAATGTCCTTAGTTCGTATAGGTTGCTGGTTAGAATTGCATCCAGAGAAATCACTGTTTTATTTATGGGACATAAATACTCATTAGTAAATAGCCCGAGTTGAAGGGAATTCACTTGACCCTCTAACGTCCTCCTCAAATCAAAGTCAAATATAGGCCATTTCACGCTGAGTAGAAGACTTTCTCCGTTCTGTTGGGAATGGAGCCCTCCGATGTTTTCAGAAGCCAACTTCAACCAGTAATTCCCAGCATTCTTAAAGTAGGAACACTCAAAATCAATCACACCTTGACGCTGGTCTTCTGGAAGCTGTTTTTGGGCAACAATTTGGTTGCTGCTGGCCTCCATGAGTAGAACAGAAGTGTTTTTCAGTGTGTCATTAGCATAATAATAATTCTGAAAACTAACAGATACTGTAACATTGCTTAAAGCTATATGAGTCTGTTGGTCCAAGAGAAGTTTGATTGCTCCAAGAACTGGGGAAAAAAGAGAATTTGATAGCGCAGTTAATGAGAAGAGCATGAAGAAGTAGAAGTTACATGCTTTTTAGGGAATTTAACCAAGTATAGCACTCCACCTAAGTCCTAAGGCATGACAATTTTCAACATCCCTGAAAAGTATACTCTGTGGAAAGGGATGTTAGAATTATATCTCTAAAGGTTGCTGCTACCTACCTTAATCTACATAACACATGGTTCACAACTATTATCTGCTTAATTTACAATCCCTTAATTTACAATTAATTTACAATTAATTTAATCAGGGGGTTGGACTAGAAGACCTCAAAGGTCCCTTCCAACTCTGTCATTCTGTTTTAATCTAAATTTAATGTAATTTAATACCAATGTTCTTATTCAGAACGGGTGAAAGATTCAAAAAGCCCAGTTGTTTTTCAAAATAGTAATTCTGTCCAAACTGTATGCATATGTACAATTGCTGAGTTATACAACAATCAAGTTTCAGTAATGATCTTGCACTTATAATGTGCTAGGTCCATTAATTCTCTTATTCTTAGCTGTTTTTAATAAAAGTAAGTACATCTGTTAACCACAAGCAAGAAACCCCCACTGTTTCCACTCTTCCCTCCTAAATCTTCTCTCCCTTACCATTCTTACAAACAAATAATTTTAAAGCTGCTACATCATACAATGTAACAGAGCACAACTACATTGGACAAACCTACCTCCACTACTTTTGATTCCCTGTCCCATACCGGATTTCAATTTTTTAGAAAGAACATCTGTTTTTCTAGAAAGTTAAACATTTAAAACCATTAACTACCTAAAATTAAAGCTAATAGCTACAACTTTAAATAGTTCCCTTGATATTTGAAAAAAAAAACACTTAAAACTGTTTAGTACTGTATGTAGCAAGACTTGCTGCTTGGTTCAATTCAATGATGGCCGATGTTGTTGCTGTTAAGTCTAAAATTCATTAAGAAATGTGATTTTGGATCCATGAATTGTCTGCTTCCCCACCATCCAAAACCACCATTGAGGGAGGGTCATTTTTTTTACAGAAAGTTCACCGTTCATATATGGAAGGCAGGGCAGAGAAAACAGAGAAGGTAATAGGCTAGTCTGCTTGCTCCAGTCTTCCTCCAGGTGTGTAGAGTTATAGGAAAGGAAAATAACTCAAGTTTCCTCAAGTACCTACTGAACTTCTTCCAACTTAGTGCTTTTTATTAGACATCAAGGAACGATGGGATTTGCCAGTCCATCCATCTGGACATCACATTTCAAAATGACAAGAGTGATGTATCCCCAGCTAATTTTACCAAATACTCACCATAGTCACAGAGCAAAACTAGAAGTAGGTTTGGAAAAATGTTCAACTTCTGTTTCATCCTGATCTGGTGATCTCCCAACTCCTTTTATTCTTCATGTCCTATTCCAGCCCAAAATAAAGTTCAGTTCTTATACATTTCTCTGAAATAAAAAGCCATGGAAATAAAAAAAAAAGTGACACCTATTAGCCCTTGGAGGACCTGCAGTCCTAATTCTTAGACTTTCCAAAGTATCACTTTCCCTTGAAGTTGTATTTTCAATCTAATGTCCATCATCTTCATCCAGAATAGTCTGTGGTCTCAGTGGCTGGAGCATCAGCCTCTACCATATAGCTATCATTGAGACTTTTATGCAAATAAGAAACTAAGAACTGCAAAGAAAACCTCTGGGAACCGGACATTTTAAACTGGAGCTTCTTTATACTTAATTAAGTTGTGCAAAAGCTACTGGTAACTAAATGAATTCAGGATCTCAGCAACAATACACCTGGATATGTAGGTTGGACTAGCCTGGACTAGATACAGATTGTGTTGCCATAACATAGCAAAAGCATCCAAAAAGGTGCCTTGGCATCATAAGCATTTCAAATGCTCTTACACTGCATGCAATGCCATTGTTTTAGAATAGAAATACACCTGCAAAAAAAGTGGTTTCTGTATCCCATTAGAAGTCCCACTGTCCATGAACAATCCATGCCTCTAGCAGACTGGACTCTGCCTGTGTATTTAAACAAAGGATCTGTGTCACTGCCAAATTGTAAATTATATGCATGCACAATTCCATTTCAGAACACAAAGCTGAGCCAGTCCCTTTAACATACTTTCAGTACTGACTATAACATATTACTCTCTGTGTTTATGACAGACCTTTAAAGTTATTTCAACTTTTTATGATCAGTTGATTTTCCCATTGCAGAGTTGCTTTCTAATATTTTCTGCTATTAGCCTGGGGGATCTGGATTTCAATTACCGGTACATACTTCATTAGTTTGCACAGAAATTATTGGATAGCTCAGAAGTTCAGTGGAAGAAGGAGAGAGAAAAAAAGGGTGGAGAGAGTATTTGAGCAATCGCTAAGATAGAAATCCAAAAATCATGTTGGGACAAGAAATAAAGACTTCATGTTTAACTGCAAATGGCCAGATTTTACTGAACTGATCAACTCCAGAGCAGAAACAGATCGGTACACAAAAGAATCACAAACCTTTTAAAACCTGTACAAGTAGTCCTCAACTTGCAACAGTTCATTTAGTGACTGTTCAAAGTTACAACAGCACTGAAAAAGTTATACCCAGTTTTCAAAGTTACAACCTTTGCAGCATCCCCACAATCACGTGATCAAAACTCAGATGCTTGACAGACTGGTTCATATTTATGATGGTTGCAGTGTCCCAGTGGGGTCATGCAATCACTTTTTGTGACCTTCTGACAAGCAAAGTCAATGGGAGTAGCCAGATTTACTTAACAACCGGGTTAGTAACTTATCAACCGCAGCAGTTGACTTGACCACCATGGCAAGAAAAGTCGTAAAATGGGGCATTAAATTAAGTTAACACAGTTCTTACTCGCCAACATAAACATTGGGCTCCATTGTAGTTGTAAGTGAAAGACTACCCGTACTTTTGAAAAAGCATGAGCAAAAAAAAAAATGTTCTATGTGTGCCAGCCTCCTTGAATTTATTTTACAAAAAAGCAGCATCTACATAGTTTTCAAAAATAAAGATGTTCTTATTGCAAGCAACACGGTACAGGTGGTCCTCAACTTATGACCACAGTGAAGCCCCAAATTTCTGTCCCTAGATGAGGCAGCTGCTAAGTGAATTTTGCCTCATTTTCTTGTTAAGCGAATCACTACAGTTGCTCCATCATGGTAGTAAGTCGAGGACTACCTGCATTCCCAAAGCAACTCACTTCGTAAGAAAAATAACCTCCCACCGTCCCACAAATATATAGTGCATTTTCCTTCTTCGCCGACCCATTACTCAGCGCCTAACTACTGCTTCAAAAGCGCGCTGGGGCAACTGCGGAACAAGAGGCGGCGCGGGAGGAAAACAGGCGAGCGCACCGAGGGAGTGCGGTGGCCGTATCCTCGGCTGCGCGCCCTGGCAGCGCAAGCGATCCAGTTCCGACCTTGATCCTCGAAGGGGATCTCTCCAGTTTGCTCAGGGAAGGAGCTCTTCGGCGAGGCGTCAGGTGAAGAAGTTAAGGAGCAAAAGCCGCGGGGGCGCCAACAGCTGGCTTCGCCGCCGACCTCTCGCCCGTTTCTCCCCACGTTGGGGGCTCATGTCTGGAGCGGGAGCACCGCGGAGACTTCTCCTCCTTGCCTATCGGAGGAGACGCGCCCGAGCTGGAGCAGATGCGCCTCTGGCCTCGGGCGTGGCGCAAACAGAGAGAGAGAGAGAGAGAGAGAGAGAGACGGGAAGCGGACAGGCTGGCTGGCCCGCCCCACTGGAAAGCGCTGGCGCAGCCGCCGAGCCCAGCCGGGTCTGGAAAGAAACGCGTCCCGCCGCCTCTCACCGCGCCCTTCTGCGGGACGCGTTTCGTTCACACACACACACACACCCCACCCTTCCCGGCTCAGAATTGCGGGACTAGTTTGTGAGGCGGGGGCAGGACTTTCCCCTCCCCACGACCAGCGCGACGCGCGTTGCGGAGAGCGCGCGATGGCAGCCACAAAGTTTGCCTGTGGTTAAGTAACACGCCGTCGTGGGAACTCAAGTGAATTGGGTTCATCGCCGCGCTCTCGGCGAGATAAAAAAAAGAGAATCCCTGCAAGGGCCTGGCTCGCCTCGTTTCCTTCAAAAATGCCCGCGCGTTTCTTGAGGCGGAAAGAAGCGCGGTGGGAGAGTCCGGAGGTCCCGCGCGTTGCGGGCAGAATGCGTTGAGACAGGTGGAGGTTTGGCAGGGAGAGTGGAGAGATTTGGGACAGGTTTTTTTTTTTTTTGCCCTGTGTAGTTTTCAGGGATTTTTTTTTTTTAAGTGGCTGCCTCGATTACCGTTGGAAGGTGCGAGGGACGTATTTCTTTGCGAGGAAGCCTGACGGGCGAAAACGTTTTTGCTGGGGAAAGCTACAGGATCGCTTTCCGACCACTGACATTTTCCTTGAAGCTAGAAAAAGGATACGCGTATTTCCTTACTTCTGTACAGAAATACACACCAGTAACCTACACTCCCTTCCTAAAGCTAAGAATAATAGTAGCCAGCAAGATTTCTTTATTGGATCTGGGTTTTTTTTTTTTTACAATTGACAGGATAATGATGATTTGTTCATGAGCTCTAATGGAAAGACCATTCAGTTGATCCGAAAATGGGCGAAACATTAAATAAACTATTGTAAAAAGCTAACTAATGCTTGCAAAAGCCTGTTCAGCTGGAAAAGGTTATATGCTAGAGGAGGAAATGGGCCCTGCCATCTGTCATTAGATGCCAGAAAGATTTATCAGCTTTGCGGGAATGAAAACAAGCACTCCCTGTGATAAATGAACATACCTATTGAAAATTTGTCAGAAATGGTGAATGCAAAATACGTATAAACGAGAGCTGGAGATACACACCTTGTTTACAGACAGCAATGGGGACAGGCAACTCAAGTCATTAAGCAAAGCAGTTACTAAGTGAAACCACAACTGCTTATGCTCTTCCTTCGAAGTATACAGATCTGCAGATCTTAAATGCAAGGGCTGATCATAAAGTTACTTTCACTACCAACTTAAGATGCTTTCAAGATAGGATGAGTCAAACTAATGTAGGTCGAGACAATGACTCCTACTTATAATAGCTGCATGTTTATCTGATGGGCAACATGAACAGGAGGTAGTAGTGATTTCTATCCCTTGTGTGAGCCTCTTGGAGACAAGTGTTTAGTCATTCTAAAAGTTACAAAAGTTTATAAATCTGTAACTTCATGGGTTTCAGTCACTAGAACCCTCCTTGTATTAAGATTTGCTACCATTTTAATACATTTCTGCACTAATCCACCAAGATGACATTTGTGCAAAGAAAATGTATACATATGGACACACCAGAAAAATGACTGCCTGGGGGCGTGGGAGAAGGGGGAGGAAATTTTTGTTTTTATTCTCCCCATAGCTGTTTTATGAACTGAACTTTGAGGGCTTAAACAATGATAAATAATTCTCTATTAGCCATACGTCAAGCGTGTTGCAATGGAGTTATCATCTCTCTTGCCACCTGAGATTGAGATGATGAATTTGCACTGGCTGAGGAGCTCAGCTAATTCCACTCCACAGCAGCCTTGAAGTAGCAGCCAAAGCCAATTATATACATATAGGTGATGAGATTCCCAGCAGATCATCTATGCCAAGGTTGGACACCCCTGATCTATGCCATCTTATTCTTGAAGGGGTCCTTGGTGCTCTCTGAGCTTGTTTTCTTACAGTTTATATTCTGGTGTCTTTCCTGCTTGTGTGGGTGGGGATGGACTTAGAGATTCCTTGGTTGGGCTGTTTACTGATGGCTCTTTGGCAGTTTCTTCTCCCTATTGTATTTTCTTTTATAGTGGGGAGTGGTTTTACTTTTCACTGCACTTTTATCGAGAAATTTAAAAGGGGCCATTCCCAATGATCAGAACAATGTTCAAGCACTATTTCTTAACGGATTTAACAAAGTGTACCAAAAAAAAAAAATCACAAAAACTGCTGTATCGATAACAGGACATATAATCAGTACCGTTCCCTCAAAGTAATCACACAAGGAAAGGGAGGGAGGTCTACTTCTTTACGTAGTTTCTTGAAAAGAAAAATGTCAAGAGCAAAGGAACTGATTCTGTTTGCAAATTAAGACATGAACAATTAACAGACTTAGTGTATTTTTCCCAGTTATGGACAACTAATCTCCAAATGAGCCCACCCAACTAAATTTTATTCAGAAGACTCCCTGACAAGCACACCACTTATAATATAAACACTGGTTGCTTTAAACAGATTTATTGAAATTGACAGAAACTGCTGCCAACTATAGTCACAGAAAAATACTGTGTGTTCCTTCTTAGCAGGAATGCCTCTCATACACTTTAATATCTGAAAGTAGCAAAAAATTAGAAGTATAAAATCAGCTGTCATATTGTACAACAAAAATATAGTTTCATCAAATAATCAAAATGGGAGATGACAGCAACTTTTAAAAAGATTGCACTGGCAAAATGACTGTTATTCTCTAAGTTTTAAAATTTAAATGAATTCAACTGAAAATACAAATATAGTCAGAAATGTAATGTAACAAAGTACAATCCTTGTATTTGTATTTTAGTTTACACATTTAAAATTAAATTGAATTTTATTATCAGAATAAACATTCATGAATATTTCTATGAATACAAATAGCCACACTGACAACTTTAATACCTTATTTTGGTATTATTGTATATTTTAGACACTTGATGCTAAAAAAACTATTGGCTAGCCAAGTGTGAACTGTGGATCTGGTAGAGAAACAGAATAACAGGGCAATGAGATTATTGGTATTTAATAGGATATAATCTTAGTAAAAAAATAACAGATAACTTGTGAAACCAAAGTTTTCTTGTTTCATATAAAAACTGATACAGTACCAGCGAACTTTTCCAAGATAAAGGATGAATAAATCTTTCATCTTTATTTTTTAATATAAAGATGAAACATAAAAAACCTCTGGCTTAGAAGAACTCAGGATGAATATCCTTCACAGCTATGCCAGAGAGACAAAAATAGAAACTTTGTAGAATCAACAACTGAAGAATGGAAGGAAGGAAATTTGAGTTCACAGCGCTCCTTGTCTTAACATTCAGCATGAAGCCATACACAAAACAGTTTTCTGATCCATTCTTCCTTTGAAAATAATTACAAACAAATGTTGATAAGGAAGTTTTGTTCCTAAAATATGGACATTTCTAACATTATTTTGCATTAGATTGCTCTAGAAATATTTTTTCTCCTGTTAATATTTTATTGATTTCAAGTTGCAGATGCAAATCCATGGCAAAAGATGGATGGAGGGAGAAATAGACTACTTGATTTATCTAGCCTTGCAAATAGCCCACAGTTAACCCTCCCCTCATGTTTTTTTAAAAATCATTTCACTTTCTTCCTTCTTGAAAAAAGTCATTAAACGGACCTTCATGTCCAATTTGCTTTGAAGATCTGAAATAGCTGCAGTTTCATGATATCTACAAGGTTTTAGGGGTGTTATTCTCTTTCTACACATAGCTAATCCCTTCTTCCCTCCTGGTGCATTACTGGTTCATCATTACAATTTAGCTAAACCATGGTATAAATGGGTATATCTCTTGACATTCTTTTCTTCAGACTGCATCTAGCAAACATATTTAAATAAGATAAAAATAGAAAAAATGAATAATCAGCTTTGGGTAACAAATAAATTTGGATAGAATCTCAAGCCTTCTACAGAATCATCTCTGCAAAGCTGGCCCATCTTTTCAGCTAACAGCAACCTGCAAAAATGAGTAAAATATTTTTTAAATTATAATCAAATAATTCTTCAAGTATAATTTATTCTGTCATTAAAATCAGAACATATGGAAGAGTTTTACCTTTCTTTGGCTAAAAGCACAGACATTCCTACAAGCTTTGCAAACTCTTCGGCAGTAAGAGATCCCTTCTCAGAAACCTAAGAGGGAAAAAGTTCAGAGATTAATAGTCTGTATGTTACAATGCTTTGCTACCATCTTTTCTGTTTTTTATATTATATAGTGAGTATCTATTTTTCTACTATCCTTGATTCAACAGCTTTACCATTCTGAGCAACTGTTAAAACTTCCACACGTTTTTTTCATGAAAACTTTATATCAAGATGGAAATAAAATGCGTTCAGTTTTCATTCAGAGTTCCCCAAAATAAACCTGGCAGTTCTGTAACTGTCTACTAGAAATAAGCACCACTGCTTTTAGAGATATAGGACACTGTCATGGGTCTTATTCCTCAGGGTCTTGCGGAAAAACAAGGTGGAACAACTGATGACCTCCTTTTACTGGTACACAATCGAAAGCGTCCTCACTTATTGCATTAGGGTATGGTATGCTGGCCTGATAGCCGCGAATAGAAAAATATTACAGAAAGTAATGAACACATCATGGGCTGTCCCCTGACACCACCAGATGAAATCGCTAGGGCTCGCTGCCTTAGAAGAGTGAGGAAAATCCTCAGGGATGACTCACACCCTGGTCAACACTTCTTTATTCTCCTGCCATCAGGCAGGAGATATAGAAGCATAGCCAGTCATACAAACAGGCTGGAAAACAGCTTTTATCCATGGGCTATCAGACTCCTGAATGCAACATAAACACCACAATTACATAGTATGACAGACTTACAGGGCTGGTGCAATGTGTAACATGATCACATTGGTGCAATATAATATAATGTTATGTTATGCACATATATGTATGGAGGATTGTGCGTTTGTTAGTATGATCACTGGGCTAGGGATTTTCTCTTTTTTTTTTTTCACTGAGAGATGTATTGTGCTGGGGGGAGTGCACTAAGGGAGGCTGAGCCAATCTCATTGTACACATGTTGTGCACTGACAATAAAGATTTGAATTTGATTTGAATGACTGTATCCTTAAGCCTTAGATGATTTTAGGTGGGAAATCAATCAATCCAAAAGCTAGTCTTCCATTAATCCAAGCCCTGGGAGAGTTTGATAAAATGAGTGAGGCAATGAGAAGTCCCATAATTCAATGGTCCTTCTGAAGAAGACTGGAAGCTTTGGTTGGCCACAGTGATACTAGCACATGTTTACAAAGACAAGAATGAGTCTTGCACATGAGTATGTAATTGCAATTATGAATAATACTGAAGCTGGCTTTGCAAACATTCTCATCATATTAATTCCACCTCTGAATGGTTAAGGGTCACAAATCATCAATGGTTTGCTTAGCAAAACTTAGTATGAAAACACAGGACTGTAGTTCCATCCAACTCCCCCCCATCCCTGAAACATCATAATCTGATAATTTTTAATAACAAGTTAATAAGTTTATTGCCAATTGCACAGTGGCAGATAGGAAAGCATTCCAGAGGGTTAGCTTGATTGCCCAGAAGATCATTGTTTGCCCTCTCCCCTCTTTGGAAGAGCTTTATAGTTCCTGCTGCCTTAAAAAAGTTCAAAACGTTCTCAAAGATCCGTCTTATCCTGGGCAACCTTTTTTTGAACTATTACCATCTGGCAGATGGTACAGAATAATAAAAACAAGGACAAATAGGCTGAAAAACAGCTTCTATCCCAGGGCAGTAGCTCTTTTGAATTTTGTGTATAGTGCAGTGTTGGTGTGGTGTTGGGGGTTTTCAATTCAATGTGTGGAGTGTGAAGGATGTGTATTTTGTGTTTATTTTCATGGTCATGATGTGCACCGAAGGTGGTGTTTGATTTCGTTGTACGAGGTGCAATGACAATAAACTAAACTAAACTAATTTATTGTTACCTAGCTTGCTCTGGGCAAAGTCAGTATATCGCTTACCACATTTCATGCTAAACTTGCTTAATCAAGCTAATGCATTATCAGCCATCTTCTCCCAGGTGGATTTGACTCTGAATAACTTAACATGACATGCACACTGGCCTGTTCTGTGGAACTCAGGCTATAAATCTAAGAGGAAGAGCATGTTGTGGACTAAGGAAACGTGGAACATTTTTTAAGCTTATATGTTGGGCTTTCCCCATATAGAAATTGTCTGTGGGATTTACATGAGAAACCCAATCTTTGTCTGGCCATGACAAACCGTGAGAGTTCTGAGAAAACAATTCTCTCTTATCCTCTTCCCCAAGAATACGGTGAGTCAATGTGATAGTCCCATATCAGGAGTACAGTATATATGGAGAGGGAAAGGGCTCAGATTGAAGAGATCAGAATTGCAATGTTCTGATGCAAGCAATGCCTCTTTTCTATACAGGCAGTCCTCGATTTACAACAGCTCATTTAGTGACAGTTTGAAGTTACAATGGTCCTGAAAAAAATGACTTATAACCATTTTTCACACTTCCAACCATTGAAGTATCCCCATGGTCATGTGATCAAAATTCAGGTGCTTGGCAACCGATTCATATTTATGACAATTGCAATCTCCTGGGATCATGTGATAATCTTTTGTGACCTTCTGACAAGCAAAGTCAATGGGGAAGCCAGAGTCACTCAATAACTGTTACTAAGTTTAAGAACTATGGCAAGAAAAGTCATAAAAAGCGGCCAAACTCACTTAACAAATTCCTCACTTAGCAACAGAAATTTTGGTTTCAATTGTGGTTGTGAGTCAAAGACTACATATACATGATGCAATGCAACACCCAAAATGAATACAATATGTGGCACAAAGCAGTTCTGTTTATCAGAGAGAGCTCCTATGGACCCATATACTATATAATCGAGTTGTCGGCAGAAGGAGGGGTAGCAAAGGGTAACTAATTTGATAAATATCAAGCTTGTCTTCATTACATGTGAAATGACCATCCTTTTTTTTCACATAAAGTTTATTCCTACTCCCAGAAACAGGAAACCCTTTGAAGCTAGGCCTGTGCCCCTAAACTTTGGGTCAATTACCAGGCCTTTCCTGCTTTGCAATTTAATTTAACAGATTCATTTATTATTTTAAAAAGTAAGGCAAAAACAAAGACGTCTAATATTTAAAAACGGGATTTAGAATGAATTTAAAGGTTTTCCAAACAACTATTTCCATGATGAATAGTCTAGGTTGAAAACAATGGTTAAAACATTGTATTTGCAGTACAAGTATCCTGTTTCAATAAAGATAGGAAATAATATATGCCGATAGAGGGGAATCGGTCAACATTAAAGTTAAATATACTGAGCCCAAACCAGATAGATGTCTTTTCTCCTGGCAGGTTTAAATGTGTGGGTGTCTACGGATGTGTGCTTAACAAAAGATAATAAGCAAAAGGAAGAAGCCCATCTAGATGCCAGGCTAGGCAACAACAATATGCCTCTTCCCTTAAAATACATACTGTCTCTAAAGCAGAAGCCACCATTTCTTCTTCATTATGTGATAGGAGTTCAATCACCATAACGCCACTGTCAAATATTCGTAATCTAAATCCCAAAAAGAAAGAAAAGCACAAATCTGAGCTCTAATCAGTCACCAAAGAGTTGGACTACCCACCAATATGATGCCCAATAGCAATAGCAATAAGCTTTATATAACACTTCACAGTGCTTTACAGCTCTCTCTAAACTGTTTACAGAGTCAGCCTATTGCCCCCAACAACCTGGACCCTCATTTTACCGACCTTGGAAGGGTGGAAGGCTGAGTCAACGTTGAACCCCATTAGGATTGAACTGCTGGCAGTGAGAAGAGTTAGTCTACAATACTGCATTCTATAACCACTATGCCACCATGGCTCTAATACTCTGTTTTGGTACCCTCTGTTTGTCTTAGGACACAATGAAACAGAATATTTCCATATCAGGATTAAGAGGCAGATGTCCTAGCAGTTCTGCAGCTTCAGTTACACAATAGGTTAAACCTGGATACCAAATTAACCCGTCTTCTTGGTTTAAACAGAACTGTAAGCTGATTCCACATTAATACACTGAAAAAATTGACCAGGTTTAGCATGTTGCATAAAGGCAGCGCCCAAGTTTGTAACTGATCTTGTATGATCACAACTTAAAAGTTAGTTGCCATCCATAGACTGATGCCTGCTGAGCTCCTTTCTTGCAAATGGGGAGTGTCCCTACTAGGTTTTTTTTCTTTGCTCTGCTTTTTCTCCTATCTCCATCCTCCATGGTTTCCTCAAGTTCCTGTTTTCCTACCATGGGTTATTTTGTCTTGCTTTCTTTAGCCGTTTTAATTAGCCTTTCCCAAACTCCTCCTCCTTCCTCATTGTATGCAGCCTGCTTTGATCTGAAGAACAGTGAGGATTTTTTCCCAGAGCCCCTCCTCATTTACTAGGACTAGGTCCTTCTTTGCAATTCCACATTTCCTCTTTCCTGTTCCTGAAATGTTCTTTATTTATCCACTTTCCCCAATGTCTTTTCCACACTGTGCATCTGTAAGATCTCCATGACTTGCACACTCCGCTTGATCCACAACCTCTCTATGTGTAAGCTTTTGTCTCAATCCAAATGTCACATAACTCTTTCCTCGTGTGTGTGTTTGGCAAAGAAATCAAATCAAATCTGTAGTATTTCCATTCCATTAGTCCGGAACATAGTTGTCAACTTTTAAAAACCATCTTTATTCCTGTGCCTTTAAGAGTCTGACAAAGACATTTCTGTTAGCAAAGCTTTTTCTACATATGGGGACAAAGTGATAACAACTTGGTATAATGTAATGGCATGTGTCAGAGTACTGTGACAGACATTACAAGGTGGATGAAGACGTGAAAAGTTCAGTCCAGTATGATTTCTACACTCCATAAATGCATGAGAAAGCAGCATGGAGTTTTATCAGAATAATATCCGATTATAATATGGACATTTTCATATGATGAGAAAACTCCACACATATATTTAGGTTTTGCTTTTTGCCGCTCCCTAATTCTGAATCTCATTTTTCTCCACATAGGTTTTATAAGGATCTGAAAAACACATCAAATAAAGGTTCTATCTATATGGGCACCTGGAGATCCTGAACAAAGGGCAGGATATAAATCTAACAAACAAGTAAATAGAGCCCTGGTGGTTAGAATGCAGTATTGCAGGTTAATTCTGCCCATTGCCAGCAGTTCAATCCTGACCTGCTCAAGGTTGACTCAGCCATCTATCCATCCATCCATCCAAGGCCAGTAAAATGAGGACCCAGATTGTTGGGGGCAATAGGCTGACTCTGTAAACTGCTTTTAGAGGGCTGTAAAGCACTATGAAGCGGTGTATAAGTCTAAGTGCTATCGCTAAATACAAGGAAGGGAAAGGACTGAGCCCCATCCCACCTTTTGAGAGATTTCCCTTGCACCCCATTACAATCTGAAGACTTCTTACCTTAGAGGTAACTTTAGTGATTCCAACATCTTACAAGCATTTACTAGATCTTCAGGGGAAAGCAACTAATGAGAAAATATACATATGCTTAATCTTATAATAATCACACTTCCACATTTAGGATATCCCTAACAAGGCTTTTGCATTCCTTTGTGAGATTTAAAGAGCAATTAAGGGACAATGATTACAATTTGAGTAATGTTGTCATATACTATAAACCCCATTCTTTCTTTAAAAAAACCATGAATGTGTGACACTTAAAAGAATGAAGAATAACATACATTCAGACAATTCATACTTGCTGAAGACATGCATATTTGTCTTTTTGGAATGCTTCATTGTCGTTCTTTTAACATGATGTGTGTTGGATTACATAACACAGTCTTTCAGTCTCTACTATCAGCTAGTTGTGAGAATAGACATTAAAAACTGATGCAGTTGGCCAGCACCAGATTGGGGAAGTCTCTCCTACCTTGTCACCATGTCACTGAGCCTCTGAAAAGAACAGTGGAAAACAGATTTTGCCACCATCTACTTCTTTGTTTCAAACGTGCTAGCCTCAAAATGCACAATAGCTGGAATCCATCTCTCCTCCTGCACATTTGGCAATTCCACAGCAAGATGCTGGCAATGGAGGATTCCTTGGAGCTAGCTGATTTGTAGTAGAAAGCCTTGCAGATATTCTAGTTTCAACTAGGTTTGTATGAGATGTTTACATCTTCTAACCAAGTCTGTGCACACCCTTTAACTATTTTAGTCTATCAACAGTCCCAGGCTCTCAAAGCAGCAGTCTCTGTGTATTAACACACACACGCACACACACACATTAACAATCAGCAGACACATCTTTTTCTGGCTTTCATTTTACAAAACTGACTTTTTTTGACCATAGGATCCTCCTTATACTTTAACAGTATATGTTTGCTTGTTTCCTAATAATAATCCTCGTGAGTTTAATAGAATTTCATTTCAGGTAAATTTGAACAGAGTTGTGGCCTTAAAAATGGCAATCTAGGTGTTTGTTTTCATTCTACTGATTTCTAATGCATTGCCAGATGGCTTATTGTGCTAGGACAATCTTTATGTTATTGACCAATAGCAAAAATAATGATTAAGTTCCAGTATTTGCCATCAGCAATTATCCCAGAAAGATTCCTTGGCATCTTTAGTTAAGCTCAAATAGTTTTGTTAAAGCGCAGAAGACAATGCATTCCTTACCTCTAGGCCACGAGCACGATTCACCAGACAATAAACTTCTGTGAGGGACATTATTCCTCCCCGTTCCTGTTGATTTAAGAACAGCTCTTAAAACACAAATTCTGCTATCCCAAACCAAATCTGGCCATCTGACAATATCAATATTTCCAGAGAGAACACTGGAAAAATAAAAATGGTGCTGAAGTTATAATCCAAACAGATGTAGCTTCACAGCAGCAATATACCTGATGCCAAAACCAACAGGTGCAAGACTGCGGTAAAGAGGACAGTGGTACCAGAACATTCAACAGAGCCATAAATGTGTCATTCCAGTCGTTTTTTTCCAGTGATACCTAACATTGCCAAAAATATACCTCAAATCAATAATCTCTTTTCGAAGAGTTACAGCTTTTAACAAGATACTAGATAACCTGTGACTCCCTGGGTCATCCTCTCAGAGGTAATTTCCTTATCAGATTTCTCAATGCTTCCAAGAATGTGAGTGTTTCTAATGAACTTCCTTTACTGGAAAAGCTGGGATACATTCAAATGTATCTGCCTTGAAAACAGCCCACATTAAACAATATAGCACAATCAAACATCAGCACAGGAAATGTTTTGTGACATTTTGAATTATGCCATAAACTGTTCTATGGTAACTTTTATGTCATTAAAATGTTTATAAAATTTGCCAAATTTCAATTTTATGGGAGTCATAAATCCTGGATTTGGATGCATTCTGCAAGTTAGCTCATTTGAGGAACTTGGCTCAAAACGTTTTGCCTATGGTGTACCATTCCACCCAGTTAAACATTGTGGGAATCAAGGGTTAGTAATATAAAGATGTGAAGCGAAAAATAGAAACATGACCAATATTTATTCTGAAATGCCTCTGAATTGAATTTTTGCAGAACTTGTATTACTTTATTTGCCATGCATTCAAATATCTCTCCTCTTAGCATGCATGGGTATGGATAACCACATTGTCCTGCAATTATCTTTCAGAATGTCTTCTTTATTCCATGGCATCCAAATATAACATTTATGCTACAATAATTTTAATGAGCACTTCTGTACCGGAGACAAATTCCTTGTGTGTCGAATCACACTTTGCCAAATAAAGTTCAGTTCAGTTCAGTACAATTCAATTCAATATTCTATATCAGAGGTCTTCAAACTTGACAGCTTTAAGACTTGTGGACTTCAGCTCCCAGAATTCCTCCTCCAGTCATGTTAGCTCAGGAATTCTGGGAGTTGAAGTCCACAAGTCTTAAACTTGCCAAGTTTGAAGACTCTTGGACTAGAAGATGATCTCCAAGATCTCTTCCAGCCCTAGATTGCTGTGCTGTTTCAAAGAGTCTTCTGAAGCCAGGGTTTGTATCTTTCCTTCCTCTCCTTTTTTTCTCCCTCCCTCCCTCCTTCCATGTATCTATCTATTCATCCATTCATTCATATATCTCATTCACTTTCTCCTCTCTCCCTCCTTTGTCTCCCTTCCATCCTGTCTTTCTTTGTCTATCCCTTTTCTTCCTTTCTCTCTTATTCATTCTTTCCCTTTTCTTTCTTCTTTCTCTCTCCATCTATATGATGCTCAAGTTGAAGAAATCCCTCTTAGTTACTTTTAGTCTTCTCTATTTCATGTTTTTATTTTTATTTTACTGAGTTTTAGTTTCTACCTGCCTGGTTTTACATTTCTTTTATTCTACTCTTTGTGCTATTGTATGAGTAATCTTGGATTTTCCCCCCCTGTAAAGTAGATCTTGCTTTGTGAGTGCGTTAGGCAGTGATTGAAGTTACGATGGTGAGGATGAAGTGACTTGGTGCCCCATGTCTGCACTTACAGTCTTTAAAGTGTCATTCTCAGTGATTTGTTTGTCTTTAAAGTCAGAACTTGATGTCTTTGACCTGACTTCATTTTTTTCTCCCCACCCTCATAGAATAGAGAAATTGCTCCCCCTTTGGAGCTGTTTTTCAGTGCAGAGTTTTTATCTACAGGGCTTCCCCAAAAGCACTCACCCCAAGTCAAGAAGCTCAGCTCTGTGGTCTTAATTAGCTGGCTTGCAGATGCTGCTTGAAACTGAAAATGTTTTAATTATGTTTACACCTTGGTTTTTGTCTGCCTCAGGATTGGGAGCCAGGAACGCCACCAGGCAAACAGCTGGTACTAGCATATTCCTTTCCCGTTGTCTGCTTGCTTCCTGTCTTGTAATCCCTTTTCCTCAAATGAGTGGAAATACAAACTTTATTTCTCTTCTTGTTGATTATTCCAGCACTGGGATGAGCATCCCAAAGGATGCAGGAGTGGGGAAAAAGGAAAGCTGATGGAAAATTCGAAGCACAGTGGCAGTCAAGTGGTGTTCCATTTAATGACCATATCGCTTAGTGACCAAGTTGTTAATCTCAATTGTGGTGGCTAAATGAGGACTATATGTATTTTAATGGATTTATTTATAAACAGTTCTGATTTCATAAAGCACTATATTTATTTTATTAGGTAAACTATTATTTTTTTCTCTATCATGAGAAAAGTAAACAAAGAATTATAGTAGAGGAACTGAGATCTGTAGATTCAGGATCATTTATGGATAATGTGTAAAAAGACTCCCTTGGAATCAAATATGTTAACTTAATATTTTTGACAACAGTTCAGTAGTGATTTTCCAAGATTTCCTTTTTCAAATTCTGTATCTAGACTACAACCCCAGGATTTCCTAATGTTCTCTGATTTACGTGCTAAGTAGATTTGACTTCCTTGGCCTTTTAAGTTTAGCTAAAGGGACAATGTGCTGGTATATAAGGCTGCACATTAAAAAAAAAACATAAAAGACAATTAAATACTTTACCTCTAAAGGTGCCTGTAAAATTCCAGCCAATTGTTTTGCCAGTTGCATATGGTAATGAGTGCCAGATCCATAGGTTTCCCGGGTAACTGGATTGGCAATGCCCATACTCAACAAATAGGATTTGAATCTTATTGTCTAAAAAATGACAAATTAAAATTGAAAATACCAGATTTTTTATCAAACAGTAATTAATTAAAATAGACTATGTGAACTTGGAAGAAGATCCTAATATACCCAACGCACAAAAGAGGGAAAATTCAAAACAAAAGAATGATGTCCCCCTACAGAAGAACAAAAGGAAGGAGGAAGGAAAGAAGGAAAAAAAGGTTTCTCAGCCTCACATGGTCATGATATACACCTGGCATACTTGAAAAAAATGTAGCAGGATCCCATCATTTTTTTGTCGCTTACTTTCTGATAAACAGATTTGAGGAAACTGACTAATCCACACAGTGGATTGGTAGATTTTCCATGAGGATGTTCTCTTTTGAGAAGCTTCCCTTAGTGATATGGGAGTCTCATATCACTGTTTATTGAGATTGAGATGGCGGAAAAGAGATTTCAACTCAAGGGTAAGATAAAGTATAGAAATGGAATGAAATGGAATTTTGATAAGTCCCCACTTGTAATATCATGCAACCATATTGTGAGCATGGCACCCCACTATATTGGCTATATTTATATAACATTAATCTTGTTTACCTTGTTAATACTTGTTTACTAATATTCACTGAACAAATCACAGTTTATTGAAAAATGAGCTGTTTTACCACTTCGAATGATGAAGGAATCACAATTTAGCAGAATATTAGCTGACCTCATCTTCAGTGATGTCACCCTGCTTTTCTCTGATCTTGCTAGCAATTGATTTGGACAATTCCACCATTTCCTTTGCCTATAAGACACACACACAAAAAAAATCATGATAGAACACAATCTTGCTCCTTTATTGTGAGATCACTCTTCACAGAACAAGTTTGAGTTGCTGAACTGTTCAGCCGGTCAAAGCTAGGAAAGAGTGTTCTTGGGTTAGGTTTGGCTGGCATTTCTCTTCCTTCACAAGCTAGTTAGGTGTTATTGAGTTGGAGTAAATTGCAGCTTGCTGTATTAAGACAAATATCTACCATCTAGACAGACTGTCAATAATATTTCACTTTATTTAGTTCATATGATAACTTCACAATTAATCATTAGGCTATGATGATTCAAATAATGCAGTTTTATTTACAGTATGTGCATGTTTTATATATACACACACACACACACACACACACACACAATTAATACTTCTATATAGCTGAATCCCAGAACTTCCATCCCCTATTTTATTCTGTTGAATAAAATTAGTTTCTTCAGTCCCCAATTAATCAGCATGCTTACTAATAAAGTGGAGGTATTACCTTTTCCATCAGCTTACTGAGGTCTTCAAAAGCCTGAAATAATAAACTGATTTAGTAATACATAATTTCTTCATATTGCAATAAAATGCAATTGCATCACAACTGTAATTTCACCATTAACTTTCCTCCCAAATTAAAAACAAAAACTAAAAAAAAATGGTTGCCATTTTTGGAATTCAAGTACCAAATAATTTTAATACATAAATAATTATATACATGCTTCTGCTTTGTAATCTAAATGGATTTATTTCTGACTATAAAAGCATATTAGAGACTTAGCTTTAAAAAGCCTCCGATCTTCTAGCAAGTCATTTTAAACATGGTTTGAAAGTAAATAGTTACTCTAAACGAGAATATTCTTATCTCGCATGTAATTATACATATTTTACAAGTTAAAAGTAAATTAACACTAGGAAAATTTGTAAGAATTTATTAGGGCATGGTGCTATGTAGTTTTACATATATTTGCAAAATTCACCATTCTAATTAAAAACTGCATATTTAGCTTTGCTCCCAACAACATAAACCAATTTCTTAACAATAAAAGAAAAAATAGTATAAATCAAAAGGTAGTGTTTTTTAAATAATCCTTCTACCAAGTGATTTAGACTTTACAAAGTAAATGTATGCACACCTGAAAGGAACTTCCTGAGACAAATAACTAACTGAATCACTTTAAAAAAAAAACAATAACTGGCAGATGCAGGAAGTAGGCCAAACTATTGCTGAAGACATAAGCAAACATCTGCATTTTAACTGGATAAAGAACATAATCCATGCTGAACAAAACATGTACATAATCCTGAATCATGACTAGAAATATATCCAATAATAAAGTAACATTTTCCAGTGACAATCATTCTCCACAGAGATTTATTCTCCCCAAACTGAACATCCAAAAATAAGATAACCAAAAGTACAGAAGAAAAAAGAGAATAAACTTACAAAAGATACAAATTAAAAAAGCAGCTTTTCACAATAGGAACTCCTCAGGTTTATAGAGTTCTCTATTTCCATTCTTTTTGCCTGCCCAAATAGTGATAGTCCTTGGTTTTCCTAACCTTGACAAAACATTTGGTATTGGAAAATGTCCCCTGCTCCAAAACATGAATGTAATTTGGTCCCCTTAAAATCGTAAAAGTATAAATGATTTATGCTCGTTCTGAAGAAAATGACTTGCCTCAGAAATATTTTTATCCATCTCTTTTCTTCTTTCTTCTAATTTCCTCTCAATGCCAACAATTCCTGCAGCTCTTATTCTTCCACTCTGAATCATATAACATAAACACATTATGATGGAAAAGCAATGCAAGGAAAGATGCAGCAAACATTGATAGCTGCATTTAGAAGCAGTATTACACAGTGACCGCTTTTGTATCCAACAAAACAGGTTTGGTTTGAAGAAGACAGGAAAAAACATACAGTATTTTTGCTGACAGGTAAGAAAATAATAGTAACTGTTTTCTAGTTTGTTTTGCCTTCTTTATCTTGTATCTGTGAACTAGGTAGGGTACAAAAAGATACCATACATAGGAAAAGAAAGTACTCACAACATCATTAGAGAAAATAAACCAACCAATCAAGTTTTCTATATGATGATTTGTTATTTATAAATAAATAATTAAATCAATACAATTGTTTTTGCTCTAGGGCAGGGTTATCAAACTCACATCGTCATAGCAGCATCACATGACATATCAGGACTTTTTCCCCCCTTCACTAAACTGGGCATGGGCATCGGCAGTGCATGACGCATTTGCCCCCAGACTGCGAGTTTGACAGCCCTGCTCTAGGGCAAACCTTTTCTTTTCACATTCTGAGGTGAGTTGGGCTGAGAGAGAGGACTGGCCCAAAGTGATGTAACTAGCTTTCATGGCCAAGGTGGGACTTGAACTCATGGCCTCCTGTTTTCTAGCCTGATGCCTTAACCACTAGACCAGTGGTCCCCAACCTTTTTTGTACCAGGGACCAGTTTCACACAGAAACACTTTTTCAAGGAGGGGGGGAGGGGGAGGAGTCCGAGTTTGGTGGTTTGCTTGCAGACGCTTCATTACCTGACTAGATAACATCTGATGTTGTTACCTAGTCGGGTAATAAAACGTCTGCCAGCAAACCACCAAGTTCAGGGAGGCTCAGGACAAGTCCCTGCAGGATGGCTGAGAAGCCCCGCCTCTCAGCCCTGCCTCCCTCAGCCTCATCCCTCAGGTGTCTCCCTCCCTCCCTCAGCCTTATCCCTCAGGTGTCTGCCTCGTTCCTCTCTGTCGCTCTCTCGCTCCTCCACCAGCCCAGGAAGAAACTGCTTCAAAGAAGACGGCAGGGTGGCTTTTCCTGTCGGCGCAGCTCCTCCAAAGCGCCCATTCACCCCCACCCCGCCGCCCGCGGTTCAATCCAGTGCTCCGTTCTGCCTACCTGCCTGCCTGCCTTCGTTTCTGGTTGTTTCGGAGCAGCTTCGGCTGAGTAAAAGAGGCAAATAGTTATTATTCTCAGCCAAAGCTACTCCGAAACAACCAGAAACGAAGGCAGGCAGGCAGGCAGAACGGAGCACTGGATTGAACCGCAGGCAGCAGGGTGGGGGTGAACGGGCACTTCGGAGGAGCTGCGCCGACAGGAAAAGCCACCCTGCTGTCTTCTTTGAAGCAGTTTCTTCCCGGGCTGGTGGAGGAGCGAGAGAGCGATTGAGAGAGGAACGAGGCGGGAGGAAACCGAAGCCGCTGAGCCGGAGAGCAGGACAGGCTTTGGTTGCTTCCTCCCTCCCCTTCTTTCATTTGTGTCCTTGATCCCTGATCCCAGCAGCATTCATCGAAGGCGAAGAAAGCCGCCATTTTTATTTTATTTTTATTTTCTTTGCGGCCCGGTACCAAATGATCCACGGACCAGTACCGGTCCGCGGCCCGGTGGTTGGGGACCCCTGCACTAGACCATACTGGCTCTTTCAGCAATATATGAATACAGTGAATGTGCACAGGGCATGGACTTGTCACCTCCCATTCATTATCCAATGCAGATTAGATGTCTTCCCTTTAATGTCAAAAGGGGTTAATTGCATGTGTATATTATTGATATAAACTGCATAAACTGTATTTTAAAGTTCAGGAAATCACTGTTAAGAAAAAGCACAAATTGCTGGATTCAGAGATAAAGGTACATTCCAGGTAGTTAAAAAGGGAAGCCATATTTCCCTATTTCCTTGTGGCTGTGCTAGTGAAAGAGACGAACTGATGAGGTTAAGGCTCATGTAGGTACATGTGAAACCTTGATTTAACAGAACACCTGGGGAAAATGGATGTCAATCATTCCTGATTACTTGTTAAATTAAAATGGTTATTAGAGTAATCCATTATGCAATTTTGTAAAATGACAGAAATACAATGGAGATTTGTCTGTTGCATTCAAAATCTGCTAAACCAGGTTTCACTGTAATCACAATTCACTATCTAAATAAAGTCAGGGTATCATTTCTTAGAATCTTTCTCAGCACACCAAATGATATTGGCATTCTAAATTATGATGTTTTCCTAAAAGTTATCAACTATGCAACGTGTACCTCTTTATGAAATAAAGACCCAGTTATATATTTTATATCATTTTTAAAGAGGTTCACTTGCAATTATATTTATCCAATATATATCACATACTATGCTCCTACGCAGCTTCTTCCTCTTTGATGTTTTCTCTATCATGTGTTAAATACCATTCTTACTTAGAAATGAGATATCCAAAGATTAGAAACTGCATACATACATACCTGTGAAGCCTTGTCAACATCTATGGTTTGAGAAGCTGGCATGTTCTCCCATCTGCGCTGAGACATTTCTTCCGTAAGCCTCCTGAAGAACTATGTGGCCATAATGTCAAAAAATGAACAATTGTAAAAGGCAGCTTTACTAAGAACAGCTTAGTATCATCCTGTGATGATACTTCTAACACCATCAAACATCAACATCTGCCTATTCCAGGACTTTGGGAAAAACTCAATAGGTGAATAAAAATGTCAAATCCAGTCTGAACAATCTGGCTGACTGCACGACAAACCATTATAATAATAATCTTGGAATTCTGTATAATAAAATCCCTTTTCTCTCCTTAAAAGAATCTTTTAACCACACTAAAAATTATTCCTGTTATTTTTATACAACAGTCATTTAGAAAGCATACCTACCTCAATCTGACCATGTTCCTTGAAAGAAAGCTTGATATATGAGTATTTACTAGTCTGGAATGGACCAGGATCCTTATTGGAACCTACTGAATGAAGATGTACAACTATTTTGGCACTAAAAATACAAAAAATAGGAGGAGGAAATGAATTTTTTGTTGTTAAAAAGTAAATTCCTAAAATCAAAAAGCATTGTTAATTTTTTTTAATTCAGATTCTTTCATTTAAAGCAAATCAAAAATAAGTGGGGGAAGAGAAAGTTTCCATAAGCTTTAAATCATTTTGCATTTTTAAACATCAGTTAAACATTCTACACTTTGAATATACCATATTTAGTGGAACATTTGGGACAGATACATAATTTTTGGTCAAAATAAGACACAAATGAGCCTCTGAAATTATGCCAATTATCAGATGGTATTGAGTATACAGTTCCTGTAAAATAGTTATAAAGTTGATAGGAGACAAATATTTAATTTACACCCTGTCTTGAGTTCAAAGGTCAAGGTGACATATTCTTTCCACTTTTCCCTACAATATATCTGTTCCGGGGAAAAAATGACTGAATAGCTGCATAGGAAGATACAGCAATGGCCAATAAATCTTTAGCGCTCTTCGAAGATTTGTGTTGATGATATTTTACCTTTTTCCTATCCCTGCTGCTTGCTCTTCAATGAAGATAATTTGGGAAAGAGGAATAGCCATACAGCATTCCTGCAATAAGAAACAAAGGGTAAAGCAAAGACATATTTGGTGGAACACAGCATTTCTTCTAATAAACTGTAAATAGCTAACATTGTTCCAACAACAGGGTCTGTCATCAAATATACATTTAATTACATGGTATCTTTATGCATAAATATTAATCAATAGCATAAACTAATAGCCAGTAAAATATTTTTTTTGCTTGGCAATTTTAAAGAAAGCTTATATGAACCCGTTTATGAACCCGAAGAACATCTGCAATCTCTTTCTTCCTATTTTCTTCTATGTTGCCTGAGAAATTGGGGAGTGTGGACCCCAGAAGATCTAGAAAGCAACTGGGAAAAACATGCTCTAGCAGGTTCCTCCTTTTCATCTGTTCATCTGATGCCTTGTGATACAGGTGATAGCTACTCAGCAGCAATACTGACATCAATATTTTACAGGTAGTCCTTGACTTACAACAGTTCATTTAGTGACCGTTCAAAGTGACTGGCACTGAAAAAAGGGACTTACGACTTGTTTTTCACACGATCATTGAAGCAATCCCCGTGGTCATGTGATTGAAATTCAGACACTTGGCAAGAGACTTGTATTTATGACGACTGCAATGTCCCACAGTCGTGTGATCCCCTTTTGCGACCTTCTGACAAGCAAAGTCAATGGGGAAGCCAGATTTACTTAACAACCATACTACTAATTTAACTACAGTGATTCACTTAACAAGTATGGCAAGAAAGGACACAAAATGGGGCAAAGTTCACTTAAATGTTTCACTTAACAACAGAAATTTTGCACTCAATTGCCATAAGTCAAAGACTACTTGTACTTATAGACATCATGAAATGTTCTTCACAGAACAAAGGGTGATCTTAAACACATAGTGAACATATAAATGTAGTAAATACATAATCTGTTCATTGCAGTTTGGAAGGCCCTTCAATAACTAAATTGTAAGAGAATATGAACTTATTGTTGCTACTACCTGCTGCAATGCAGAGTAAGACTCAGTGAACTCACTGGGCTTACAACTGAGTAGTCCTGAATAAGATGGAACTGCAAATTATGGCAAATATCTGGGATATAACAAGATCACCAATTTCAGTTTTCATGGCGATTAAACTTTTCAGTACTTCTTTAGCATTCATAGAAGAAAAAACATTGGATTCCTGATTTCCATTAATCTATTTGTTGAAGAGGACAATAATACATTTATAAATATAATTACTATATTTATAACATGGAAAGAAGGGATAGAAGCTTAAATAACGGGGGAGCACTTGCTGACTGGTCTAGAGCATAAGAGAGAATAATCAAGATTATGAACAAATCCTGAAAATGATCCAGTCATATATCAGGATGATCCTTGGTGTATGCTGGCTTATTAGGCCCAATTTGTTTTGTAGTAATTGTCACTTGGATAGATATAAGGAGCTATAATCATAAAAGATAACAGTATCCTTAAACCTGGTTGGTAAAGCAACTTCTAGTAACATGAAATCTTCTTTGCGGACTATTCTCTTTTGGACATTCAAAAAACAAACTGAGATTCCTTTACCAGATTCCTTTGGAAGGTAGTGTTACTATTATATTATTTGATAACTTTAATAATAAAAAGCAACAGGTTGATTTTAATAAGTAAGCCTTACCAATTGATCATAGGACTTTTTGGACACAGTTATTTCAACAGCTTAGACTGAAAGTACTTAGAATACAGGTTACAAAGTTTACAGTATTTCATTAATTATTAATATATTTTTGAAATGTTCACTGAATTCTCAGTAATAAAGCTGAGCAGGTCAAATAACTAAATAAATGATCAGGCGCATGCATATTTTTGCACTCAAATTCGGTTTACAACTGCATGCAGGTACTTGGAAGAAGGTCTGAAAGGATTTGCTTCCCAGTAAACATAGGGAATGAAATCCAAAGTTACTCATGCAGATGGTATTCACTCAGCACATTTTTAAAATTATTTGTTAGATAAATGTCCTCCCATTCATTCAAGAGCTCAAGGTGGGGAGCATGATGGCTCACAAGGTTAGGACGTTCGGCTAATGATTAGTAAGCCCACTTTCGAGACCAGATTGCTGTCGCGTGGCGGGATAAGCTCCCTTCATTTGCTCCAGCGCCTCTCCACCTAGCAGTTTGAAATCGAATAACCACAAGTAGATAGGTACCACTTCAGTGGACACATTAATGGAGACATGAAACCAGGCATCGCCAGGCAACAGTCATATTACTGGCTAATCTTTTCAACCCGGAAGCGCCTTAGGCACTTCCGACAAGAATATGAGTGCAAAGAGCTGAAGGTGGCACGTAGAGGTAGACCTTTTCCCTTGTTTTCTCACAGCAGCAACCCTTTGTCGCAGTGGTGGGATTCAATGTTTTTTACTACCGGTTCTGTGGGCGTGGCTTGGTGGGCGTGGCAGGGGATACTGTAAAATCTCCAGTCAGAAGTGGTATTTGCCAGTTCTCTGAACTACTCAAAATTTCCACTACCGGTTCTTCAGAACTGGTCAGAACCTGCTGAATACCACCTTTGCTTTGTGGTAAGAGAGACTGACCGGCTCAAACACATTCTGTGAGCTTCTGGAGCTGAGGATGGTTTCCCAATACTAGTTAATCACCAAACTAACTCTTATTATTTTACCAGCTTTCCCCTGAAGTCAACATTTCAACATCTACTGTGGTAAGTTGAGGGACCCTCCAGAGCCAATGGTGAGAATGCATAGGAACTGTAAGAAAGGAAGGAATTACTCCCCTTCATTCCATAAACAGAAACCAATTCACAGAAATAAATGACTCCTGTCACAGAAGTTATAAAATAATATATGGCTTCTCCAAATTTTGCATGGGATTCCTGAGCTAACAAACCTTAGCAATATTGATCTATATACAAACTTCTTGGGGATAAGCAGATATGGCCTTTTAGAGGCTTTTGTATTCTTTATTCCTTGAATTATGAGAGACCAAGTCCTAACTCTCCTCCCAATGAGGGAGGTACCAATGGGGGAGAGTACCTACCAAACAACTGAAGCAGAATCTCCCAATAAAATATCATGCAAACCAATAGTAAAAACTATTGGTCTTTTGGGGAATGTCTGGCCCTACGCCGGTCTTTCTTTGCTAGAAATATTTTTTGTTTTCTGGTCCTAGTCCCTCAGAGAAGAGCTTTTATGTAGGATAATCCACAGCTGCTTTGAGAATTTATTTGAATGGTCCAAATAAATCACACTCATTAATTTCTGAGCTTTCTCTGCTTGCTATAAAACTTCTATATTTTTTTAATATAACAAACTGAAAAACATGAAGTTGGACATAATGACTTATTTTGCCCATACAATTATCAATCAAACTTTATCATATACTACAGGAAAATTACATATGCCAGAATAAATCTACTTACATGATTTTTCTGATCTCTCCAGATCAATCTGTGTGTACTAAGGAGCAATACTCCATTTTCAAACTTCACCTAAGAGAAAAAAAAAATAAGTAGATTTTAAGGTATTCAGAACCTTTGCTTCCTTCAATATGCTATTTTTTGTAGAATCATACACGTGTTAGGAAAATATTTTGTGTTTGGTTAATTTTTCAAAATTAGACTGCAGAAAGGGAGAAGCAATTAATTCCTTCTAATGTAATTATGTGCACCCATTTCCATAGGAAAAACAGTGAAATGCAAGGTGATGAATTGAAAAAAAAAGTCAAAATAAAATGTCATGCAAGAATTCAAGATGTAAAGAGCTACCAACAAATGATGGCTGAGCCTTTGTGTTTTGTAGCAGACTTATGCAAGAGAAATATTTGCTTGTCACCCAACCGAAGTCATTTTAATTAACATTGTATGTTTTCCTCAAGGTATTTTCTTAACTAGTTCTATCTACCTATTTAAGGTACTCCCTTAGTTAAAAATATAAGAGTTCACACATTACAATAGCCTGTTTTATGACGTATTTTATTTTTGTTAGCGTGAACTCAATCATTCTGCCTTATTAATGTATCATATATGATCCCAATTGTAGACTTCTTTAATTGAATGGCCCAGTAGGATCATTCAAACCACTGTTCAACTTGCCTTCCTTCCAGGAACTTGAAAAAGACTTGAAAAATGTAGTGGCTAGAATGAAAATCTATGACACCTGTATTCCAATGAAACTTCATGAACTAAGCCAAGCATTGCTACAATGAAAACTTAATCTGAGAATACATGAATCTCTTCTAAGGATGCCTAACACGAAGGTACTGTAGATATGTACAGAAAAAAAGTCTAAAACTCAGAGCAATACCTGCTAGAAACAATAAACTTTTAACTTCCTTTTTAAGACATGGTCACCCTTGATAGTAAGGGAAAAAATTAAGCAACACATTTGAAGATGCTACTATTGGATTGATTCACATATTGTGCTAAGCAATGTTGTTTAATTATGATTTATTAATAAACCACAAGTTTATGTTTACAGACCACCATTTGCAAGTATAGTAGTTGGGTTCACAGAAGTCAAAGTGAAGGAGGGAATATTTCTTTTAAACAGAGAATACTTTAATATCATGTATCATCCAAGAACAAAGTTCTATGTCTCTTGTTTCAAAACTATTAATTCTACCCATGAAAAATTGGTAGGTAAGCAGAGTATTAAAAGTTTCTCAACCTAGCATTTTATCTTTAAGGGTTTGGATTTCCGCCCTTTTTACTGGTAAACTGTAAAGAAATCTATGGAAAACACGGGATAAATTACAAACAATTAGAGACTCCACTACAGATTACAGGCAGTAGTCTTAATTAGGCTGCAGAAAGAACAATTGCAACCAGTCTGCCTTCCAGAGGACCTGTATGTTGGGTGGGTCAGAAGTGGGCTGAGAAGGTACCCACAGACCCTTCACAACTAGGACAAATCCTCCCTTCAGGAGGCACTACAGGGCACTGCATGCCCAAACAACTAGACAAAGTGATAGTTTCTTCTTTTGTGCTTTCACTTTGATGAATTCCTCATTCTCAGTGTTGTCTAATGTCTATTTTTATTCATGTAGTGTGGCTGCAATATTATTTATCCTTCATCTTTACTACTCATAGGCAGTAAATACCTATATACTTATAGGTATTATGATTTATGATTCTGTTGCTTTGTGTTGTACACTCTGAGCTTCTGCACCAGGGGCAAACTCCTTGTATATCTAATTGCACCTGGCCAAATAAAGTTCAATTCAAAAAGGAAAGACTCTAGCAATTGCCCTGTAACAAAGATTTTGGGGACGTTTGCATTCCCGTATTTTAACACTGTAATTTTATTGTATTTATATATTTGTAGTTGTAAACTGCTTTAGATGTTTATGCCTACAAGATGGATTATAATACTGAAGAAACAACTTCACATATGAACGAAGAGGCAACACAGCAGCAAAGAGGCAACACAGCAGCGCACATAGATGCGCAAAATTCCTAACAGAGCAGGCACTATATGGCTTTCCTTAGAGATAGCATAAATATATATAAAAATATGGGACTACTAATATTGGTGCAAAAGGGCATGGAGAAATTGACTTCAATATAATCGCCACTTTTGAGTGACGAATAAAGAAGGCAAAAGCTAATGAAACAAAAGGAAAAGGACATTCGAGGAACCGGATCTGCCATACGCCTGATTCGCTGGGGCCTGAAATCCGGGATGGAAGTGGATTCCTGTTTAGGCGACTCCCCGTCTTTCAAGTAGCGCCCCCGCGGCTTTTTCTCCGGCCGAAGAACGACCCGGTGGGCTCCTCAATCCCCGTTCCCCTCTTTGCCAGCTGCCTTTAGGAGAGGCCGAGGCCCCTCCGCCCTCCCCCGCCGGCTTCCCTCCCTCCTGGCGCAGCTTCCATCCGCCGCCCTGACCTTTTCCTCCCCATCGTACAGGCGGACCCCGCGCTGCTGCGTGACGAGGTTCTCGTGGATCTCCAAGAGGCCAGTAGCCCAGGCGAAGCGATCCATGGAACCTCCGCCGCGCACGAACGCGCTTCCCTTTCCCGGCAATACAGACGGCTCGCTCCGCCCATGGCGCCTCCCCTTTGGACGTGAGTTCTCGTGGTGACGAGAATGACGCCAGATGTCATCACCGGAGGCAGACCTTATAGGCGTCATTTAACAGAACAGAATTAACAGAGTCGGAAGGGACCTTGGAGGTCTTCTAGTCCAGCCCTCTGCTCTGACAGGGAACCCTGCACCATTTCAGACAAATAGTTGTCCAATCTCTTCTCAAAAGCCTCCAGTGTTGGAGCATTCACAAGTTCTGGAGGCAATTCGTTCCACGGATTAATTGTTCTGACTCTCAGGAAATGTCTCCTTAGTGCTCGGTTGCTTCTCTCCTTGATTAGTTTCCATCCATTCCTTCCAGCCCTTAGGTGCTTTGGAGAATAGCTCGATTTCCCTTTTTTAAGCACTGCGCCACCCATTGCTCACCCGCCAGACATTCCCTTCAGACTTGTTCTGTGATAATTCTTAGACTGTGTTTTTTCTCTGTATAATATATATGGGTATATGCATGATTGTATTATTATATTTATTTATGTAGTGTATATTGGTGGTGGTGACCTTTTGTGAGCTGTATGCAATGAAATTTCATTTTAATGTATGCCGATTAGTGTACATTCAAAGTGACAAAAGTTATTCTAAAGACTTCTTGTTAGTGGTAGGCAGGCAGACCGGCTTTCTAACTGTAAACAGGGGGAAATTATTATCCCGTTCCAGAAGAGTTTTTCTAAAATATCTCGAGAATATTTTCCTCTATTCCCACCTGCCCAGTGGAGAGTTACTTTTGAACACAATAAGCATGTTTAAAAGTAAAACCCATGAAGTTTTAATGGGATTGTAAATCTGCACGTATAAAGGAAGCAGTTCCTTCCAAACTGGTGGAACAATATTTTTTCCCCAAGTTTTTTTTAAAGACTCGAAGTTTTCTTCTTTCCTTTCTCCCAAAATGAAAAGACGAAAAATGAACTGCATAAAGCTACAGCAGGCATTCGTTCCCCCCAAAAGGAATTCACAAATTACAGAAAAAAAAAAAGAGAGAGGTAGGACCCAGGATATAGGCAGACGCAAAACTTTATATGCAAAAAAGAGCCAATCTGGACGGTTAGCCCTGAGGGAGGGGGGGGGGCGGGAACGGTAACAGCCGCCACGCATCTTTCAAAAGAACCACACAGGCTGCTGAGCCCTGGACAGAAAGAGTCAGCCGAGTAACATTTTGTTGCTTCCTGATTGGCTAATTTCAAGCTCCCGGCTGCACTAATCGGCAGGGCTGTGTCGCTCACGTGACCTCCAGGCGCGAGATTAAATTCAAACGGCCGTGTAGGAGGAGATCGGGGAGTCGGTTGCATCGCTTCTGCGGGAGAATCTTTTCCTTGCAAGGCAAGCGGGTGGGTAAGCGCCGTGAGGTGTATGTGGGGGGGGGGGGGGGGGGGGGATGGGGTACCGATGTTAAAAAAAACAACAGCGAAAACAAATTTAATTTGGACTTCGTGGAAGGACAAGTTTTCCACTTTGTTGGGTGGGTTCTAATTGAACAAATGAAGCCGAAAAAGGGGGCTCTTGCTTTGGGGAAGCGGGGGGGGGGGAACAGTGGTTGGGGACTTGGTAGGTTATGATTTAAGTCTTCTGAAGACAAGCAACAGTTTTCTGGCTGCCGTAATGCCTGAAGTCAGATGGCTTCCCTCCTGTGACTTGTTTTTATTCAAGTATAAAACAGCTTGTGACCTCTGGTGGTGCAACTTGAATGGGTTTGTCTGGTTGAGCCGTTTCTTGCACATTCTGCAATCTTTTCAGAAGAAGCCCAGAAAACAATACGTATAGAATTGCTATGTTTAAAACACTTTTTTATTGGGTAAATGAGGCTTTATATTAAAAGGTTTTTTTCTTTTTTCTTTTTAGGAAATCAAGGAAAGTTGGAAAACTGAATTCTGTCAACAACAAAAAATGGTAAGTCATAAAAGATTATCATTGGTATCTTAGACTGGAGCTGAAGATAGATTTATATTACAATTAAGAGATGGGACATGGGAATTTCTGTCTTTAAAAAAAACTGCTATACCGTAATATATATGAAATATAAGGAAGGATTTTGTGGTACTGTATAAGGCAGGCAGGGTTTCTTGTACATTAAAGTTTTTTAAATTGTTGGAAGTTAAAACCTACCCGTCTCCTAGGAAAATGAAATACTTTAGGATATATTTTTAAAAGGCAGAATATTTGAAGTTGCAATGGCATTGAAAAAAGGGACATGACCGTTTTTCACAGTTTACAACCATTGCAGTGTTCTGGGGTTATGTGATCACTTTTGCAACCTTCTGACAAGCAAAATCAATGGGGAAACCAGATTCATTTAGTAACTGTTATTAACTTAACAACTGCAGTGATTCACTTGAACAATTATGGCAAAAAAAGGTTGTAAAATGGGACAAAACTCACTTAAATGTTTCACTTAACATAAATTTTGGGCCAATTGTGATCATAAGCCAAGGACTACGTGTAAAGATAAGTTTAAAAAATGTGAAATTACTATTTTGACTGGCTTTTCCAATGTCCCGATGTTATAGCTTTTTAGTATGTTATAACTGATGAAAAGTGAAAATTACAAGATGTATCAAGATGCTATGTGGCTCACACCACTCTAATTTTAAAGAGTATTTTAGAACAAAATATTCATGTTAGTTAATGCTATGTTAATTTTTTTCAGGAAGACAAAGAAAATGCCACTGTATCTACGGGTATATGGAACGAAGGAGACAGTATACTTGAAAGCACTTTTGTTTCCCCTAAAAACTTGAATACCCATGTACTAAAACAAATTAAGACGGATACAAATTGTAATTCTCCAAACAATACAACAGTAGCAGATCCTGAATCTGCAGCAGTAAAATCCAAGGTTATGTCATTTACTCAGACCTTTCTACAGAAAGCAAACGTAAAGAAACAAATAAAAGCAGAAGTCTCCAATTCTGTTCCATGCATTTCAGATAAACGTATACTTGGCTCATATCGTGGAAAAATAGTTTCTTCTAAGGTAAACTCCTTCAGAAAAGTTCCAGCAAATGAGCCTAGCAATTCTCTGCCTAAATCAAGAGTAAAACCAGCCACAACTAATAATGCAAGTATAAAGGATGCTAAAGTCACTGGCAACACCGGTGCTCCTAAAGTCCTAAATTCCAAGTCCAGTACTGTGAGAGTTTCTGTTTATCATCCCAAAACTATTTTGAATCATGAGAAACTATCTATTAGTGGTGGCACAGAGAATACTGAGGCAGCCCAAAAGAACTCTTCCAGCAATCGGAAATCACTATTAAAGACTGTTCCAGTCAATGCTAATTATTCTGTCCCAAGGATAAACAAACTTGCTTCATCTAAAACTGTAAGTGGAAGCCTAAAAGTGCCACTTTCTGAAAGTCATGCTACTTCAAAATCAATTAAAAAAGCTCCGACATCTGTAGATGTGAGAAGGTAAGGTAAATGCCTGCATTTTTGTATCAAAATGTATTGAGGCAATACAGCATCAAAAAAGAGATGGAATGTTTCAGACTATGCTTGCTAGATTTTGTGGAATAAATCTCATTTAGCTGGGTTTGATCAACATGGTACACCAAAATCCAGCAAATTGCAGATTGTACAAAAGAAAATAAACTCTTGCAGCCCCACCATCACGTCCATGTTTATGACTGGGATGTTTTATTCATTTTGTCTTAAATTAGCCTTGAATAGTCAACAGTTTAAAGCAATTGCACATACTGAATTTGGGGGCTTGAAAACAGGATGCTTTCACAACTTAATACAGAAGATAAATGTTTAATTGTGTGCTCCCCCACCCAATGTGATAAATCATTTCTTTTGCTTTAGATAATTATGATCAAACAATTATACATGCAAAATATACATGCATTTAGGCTTACAGGCTTCTATGCTTTCACTGGAAGTTTTGTTTTGTTTTGGTAGGCCATTGGATCTCAACTGTAATTACCAATTGAACACAATGGCACAAAAATACGGGCAGCTCTGGCTGTTTCAGCTTAGTTCTCTCTTTGCCTTATTTTTCTAGCAATCATGACTTGCAATTGCAATTTTGAATATTAACTGCTTAACAGTTGATTTTTATCTCTTGTAATGTAAATGTTTTTTTGAGATAGATATGAAGAGCTGTGAATTGACAGACCTCATTTCACTGAGGCTAGATAACTGGGTAGCTGTTCTATTTCTAGCTAAAAAACAAGATGAAGTACTGTACTAATCAACTTAAATGTTTATATTTTAGACTTCAGCTAGCTGAATGGCAGGCTTCAAAGGGGATAAAGAAGGTACATAACAATGTACCTGTAAATAGTCAGCCTAAAAAAGCAACATGTCAGCAAACTATTGAAGAGCCAGCTGAATCCTTTTGGGCTACTATTGTTGAAGAAGATGAACAAGGACTGCTTAGTGATAAGGTCAACAAGACACTTGCAGAATGTGTGGATCTCATTGAAAAGGTACAATGTTTAAATTAAACCACAATAATGCTGAATTAATTTTTATAACATTCTTGTACTTTATTAAGTTCTATAAATTCTGAAGGTACAAAGCATACTGGATTTTCAAGGCAACTGGTCTTATAATGAATCAATGTGAAGAGAGTTGGTAGGCTACATCATGACAACATATGTCATTTTATATTGTAACTAGAACACGGATGTCAAACTCGTGTCATCATGGTGGCATCACATGATGTATCTGGACTTTTTCCCCCTTCATTAAACCGGATGTGGCCAGCGCGTGATACATCCAGCCCACCAGCAGGGAGTTTGACACCCCTGAACTAGAACAATCTGATCTGCCCTGAATGGGGGAAAAAGACTGAACTGTAGAACACAGATATGTTTATTACTACAATAGAGAAGATTCTTTGAAGTTTTGTATTAAAAGGCTAGTCATTCTTCTCTGGATAATGAAAATATAAAGTAATTCACAGAAGTTTATGCATTATAGGTAGTCTTTGGCTTAAAACCACAATTGGGATTGGCATTTTGTAATGTATGGTGGTGCATTTGTAAATTGAGTTATGTAACCAGAGCCAATTTTAAAATAATTTTTGTAGCAGTCATACGAACCACACAGTTAAATGAATCACTTGATCATTAAGTGAATCCGGCTTTCTCAATAGACTGTCAGAGGCAGGCTGGGAAAGTAACAAATTGGGGTCGTATGACCACAAGACACTGCAAACAAATGCATGCCTGTTACTAAGCACCTGAATTGCTATCACATGAGTGAAGATGATGAGATGTCGTAACTTGGAGAACAGATCATCAGTCACTTTTTTCAAACCAGTTGTATCTTTGGATTATTAATTGAACAGTTGTAAGTCAACTGCAGTCTGTGCTTATGCAACATATTAACATTTCTCTAGAAGTCATGTAGTTTAAAGACATTTGGTACATTTTTTCTTTGCTATTTCTCTTCAGGGTTTTGTAGGTGAAAAAGTATATTCCATTTTGGAAAACTTGATAGTGAATGTACCAGAAGCAAAAAAGTTTGCTAAGTATTGGGTGTGCCAGATGCGTCTTGAGCAGTTTCGCTCCACAGAAAAAGTAATAACTATTTATGAAAATGCAATTCTTGCAGGAGCGCAGGTAAACACCCTTAAATGTGTTTTACTAAATTTAATTGTTTTCAGTTACTTTGCATAGATTTGTATATATTTATAAACTTTCTCATATTTTAACTCTTTAGTTAAAACAGTTTTTAAAGTTACAGTTTTTAAAAAGTTAAAAGCATTCCACCATTTATTTAAAGAAATCAGGTTGGCATAGTCCTCTTTTGTTATAACAATCTTATGTGGGAGTGAGCGGTCTAAGATTACATTAAGCATATTTTACGTGGCCTAGTGTCACCTTCTGCGTGGTGGGTTGCCATATACATTTGATTAATAAAATAAATATCTGAGGAAATTTGAACCTGGATCTCCACTTTTATTTGAATAGTGATCTTTTATAACATTGTACGTAATTACAAGTGGCCTGAGGACCTTAGGTGATAAAGAGAAAGTGGTTTGTCATGTATCTGTGTGGGATAAGGGTTTATTGGGTTTTGTATTTAGGGTTTTACTTTTGTAAGCCATCTGTAGTCACAGTGAGCTGGGAAGACATATAAATTTTCTAAAATAATTGGCTAAGCTAACTGGATATTAATGATTGTTTTTTCAGCCTAAGGATGAGTTACGTCATACATTTGCAGATGTTATAAAGGCTAGACAAGATCTACCAAAAACTGATGGTAAGATTTAACATTATCGGGTTAGTTTCCGCAGATTTTCAATTTTGCCCTGCTGAACCTGATCCTGTATGATGCATTTTACTTGTTATAAGCAGCATTGTTAACTTTTATTTGCCTCCATTTTAGTACCTTTTGAATTTCTTTTTTTAAAATAAATTTTATTGATGTTACAATTAAACCAACAAAACACATACATAAATGAAAGAGAGAAAAAGAAGAAAGGAAGAAGAAAATAGAAAGAAAAAAATAGAAAACTATTAAAAGAATTCTCATCTTCAACAGTTTGTAAGACCTCTCTTTTATCCTTATTTTATGCCATATACACACACCTAATCCTTACATATATCTGTGTATCACTACTATGGATCTATCCTATCCTCTTTTGCCTTTTAGCGTGAAGTCTATCTTTGGTCTATCCATTTGTTCCAGCTGTTGTAGTATATTGAAGTGTCTTTATTTTTTAATGCCAAAGTTAATTTGTCCATTTCTGCAAAACTTGAAATTTTTTGAATAATCATCTCCTCTGATGGAACATGAGGCTGCTTCCAACATTGTGAAAAAACCAATTTGGCCGCTGTCAAAATGTGTATTATTATATATTTCACTTTTTTTGATATTTGTTTACCAAAGATCCCTAACAGAAAGGACTCTGGTTTGAATTCGATCTGTTCTCTTGTCATTTCCTCCAGCCAATTTTTAATTTTCTGCCAATATTTTTGAGCTTCTGTACAGGACCACCACATATGGAAAAAAAGTTCCCACTTTTTTTTTTTTTGCATTTCCAGCAATTCGGATTCATATTGGGGTGCATTTTCGCTAATCTCGAAGGAAGAAGGTGCCATCTATAAAACATAGGCATTTTCTTTGTATGCTACCGATTTTGTAATTTTATTATTTCTACCCCAGACCTTTTCCCATTCTGTTATGGTGATGCTACGTCCTATAGTCCTACTCCAGGCTATCATGTTCCCTTTTACAACTTCTTCTAACTCTACTTCTAATAAATAATTATAAAATTTTGTTGTTTTTTTTTGCCTGATGCTAATAAAATTTTATCTAATTGCTGGAGTTTATTGTTAATTCCAAATTCTTTCTTGTCCTGTTTATATCTACTTTGAATTTGAAGATATGCCCACTGATCAATTTTTAGTCCCCGCTCTTGAAGTTCTTGCCGCGATTTCAAATTTCCTTGTGTATCCAATAGGTCCTTATATTTAATCATTTTAGTGATATCCAGATTATTTGGGTGAATCATCGCCTCCATTGTTGAAATCCAAATTGGTATTTTTAAATAGTGTTTTTTTCATATTTTCTTCCAATTAGTTAATAATGAGTCTCTGATTAGGTGTCTGTGAAAATATTTCTGGCTAGTTTTCCCTACATCCCATAAAAAAGCATGCCACCCCCTCTGCAAGTCATGGCCTTCTAAGAATAATATTCTCTTATTGGTTAAATTCACCCATTCCTTCAACCATACTAAAGAGGCTGCACTATAATACAACTCCCAATTTGGAAGTGCCAGCCCTCCCTGCTCTTCATATCCTGCATTGCCTTTAAATTTATTCTAGGTTTTTTCCCTTGCCAGATAAATTTTACAGTTATTTTATTAAGTTCTTCAAAAAAAAAATTGTGTACTTTGATTGGGATCGTCTGAAATATATATAGGGATTTTGGAAGAATATTCATTTTAATAGCAGCAATCCTGCCTAAATCCTTCTTTACCTGTTGCATCAATTTATCATAATTATTTTCCTTAAGTGTCTTACAATGTGCTGTCAACCATATTCCTAAGTATTTAACTTTCTTTATCACTTATATTCCCATAACTTCTTCTAGTTCTATTTTCTGTTTTTCTGTTAAATTTTTAGTCATTAATTTTGTTTTCTTCCTATTAATTTTAAGTCCTGCTACTGCTCCAAATTGTTCTAATTCATTCATCAATTTTTGTCCTCTTTCTATTGGTTCCTCAATGAAAAAAAATCATATCATCCGCAAACACTTGCAACTTATATTCTTCTTTCTTAACCTTTAATCCTTTTATGTCTGGGTTCTGTCTAATTCGCATTAGTAATGCTTCTAATGATAATATGAAGAGCAGGGGTGAGAGTGGGCAGCCCTGTCTGACTCCTTTTTCTATTTTTATTGGGCGGGTATATTCCCTGTTTATTATAATATTAGCCTGTTGTGTACCATAAATGGTTATTATAATATTTTCAAATTTGGTGCCTAAATTCATATTATAAATTTTTTGGATTAAAAATTGCCAATTTAAATTATCGAAGGCCTTCTCTGCATCTAAAAACATAAGTGCAATTTGTTTTTCGGGGTGGGCTTCGTAAAATTCTAAGACATCTAGTACTATTTTTAAGTTGTTCCTGATTTGTCTGGTCAGGAGAAATCCATTTTGATCTTCATATATATGCTCATTTAACATTCTTTTTAGTCTACTTGCTATAATAGAAGTGAATATTTTGTAATCAGTATTTAACAGTGAAATCGGCCTATAATTTTGTATATATCGGGGATCCGAATCCTCCTTCGGGATCAGCAAAATCAATGCCCCCCTCCATGAGTCCGGCATCCTGGCTGCCAATAAGATATCATTAAAAACTTCTACCATAAGAGATCCTGTTTGTTCTGCTATTGCCTTGTACGGCTCCCCTGGAATCCCATCTGGTCCTGGGGATTTACTGTTTTTCTGGTTCTCTTGCTGATTTCGATTCAAACCAAGTAATGTCTTTGTTTAATAATTCTTCCATTTCTTCCCCAATTGTTTTATCCTTCACTTCATCTAAATAGTTTCTTATTCTATCTTTGTTAACTTCTTCCTTTTTATATAACTCTTCAAAATACTTATGGGCAATTTCTTTTTTCTGTTCTATCTCCTGATATATATACCCCTTTCCATCTATTAGCTGGTATATCAATCTCTTTTCTTTCCTTTTTTTAAATCTATATGATAGCCATCTCCTGCTCAGCTCCTGCACCTACCCAGAAGAGCAGACGCAGGGGTAAGGGCAGGACTGGCCAGCCGCTCCCATGCCAGCAAGAAAGGCCCTCGGTGTTTCCAGACAGGTAGTTCACCTCCCCGCTGGCAGCTCCACCACCAGCAGCCCACCTGGAAGTGGCAGCGCAACAGCCGCTGCCTCCACTGGGGGCGAGGACAGGAGGGCCGGGGCTTCCCTCCCTTTTGTACGGCCCCAACTGTCCTGACCGGCAGTGGCAGGCACAGGGCGAGAGACAGGAGAACAACCACTGCTGGAGCTGAGGGGATGGCGATGGTGCACACATGCAGCCCCGCCTCCCCAGAAGAGCAGCAGCGACAAACACAGGATGAGAGACAGGAGCGAGAATCGCTGCCACCCTTTCGCCCCCAGCGGCGGCAGGAGTAGCAGGCAGGGCAGCATTTGCTGGCTGGGTGGTCAACTGCCCTGCCCACTGCTCCTGCTGCTGCCAGGGTTGAAAAAACAGCAGCAGTTGTCGTTCCTGTCTCTCACCCTGTGCCTGCTCTTTGGGGGAGGTGGGGCTACCTGTGTGCACCACTGTCTGCTCCAGCAGCGGTGGTTCTGCTGTCTCATCCTGTTGTGTCTCTTCTGGGGAGGCGAGGCTGCGCAGGAGCTGACTCCACGCGGCAGGAACGTCTGTCCGTGTGGCGCTGGGGTAACAGGCACACTAGCCGGGAAGCAGTCACACTTCCTTGGCAGAAGTGGGGGGGGGGGATTTACACTGGCTTGTTCTCAGTGGTGGGCTGGAGAGGGGTGCTTCATCCCGGCCAGAGTTGGGGTGAAGCTCTCCACCTGCTGGCTCTCCAGCCCAAGCCCCAGGAATACTGACGCCCCTTCCCTTTGAGGCCAGAAAGGGGCTCCAGCTTTCCAGCGGAGGGAGGAAGCATTCCTCACCCAACTTTCTCTCCCTGTCCGGGGCTGTGGAACCGGGTCATTGGTGGGTGGGCAGGGAGGCACGAGGACTCCCAAAAGACCGGCGCATTCTCACCGGTCAGCTGGTCTTCACATGTGCATGCGCACCAGAAACCAGAAGATCATCTGTTCTTTCGGTTTCCAGCACGCGGGTGCCCACGCGCTCACTGCACGCTCCTGTATTGGCACTCGGTGCCAAAAAAAGTTAGCCATCACTGCCTTATACCATGACAGAATATATTTATATTTTTTTCAGAATGCGCGAAGGAAGAAAACTCTGTAAATCCTGAGGGACCAGCTGAAGCGGAGATAAAAGAGGCTTTCAAGGAAGTCAGTTCGAATAACGAAGTGGAGCATAGTAATGAAGCTTTTCTAGAATCAACAGAAATTTGCTCAAAAATCAAAGAAGAGTTTCCTAAGGAAAAAAACAAAAGTAAAGAACAGATGCAGAAAGACTTAAAAAATGAAGAAACTGCTACCAATGCAGAGAAAGATAGAATCCTAGAGATTCAAACTCCTGAAAATGAAAAATGCTCATATTTAATAAAATATAATTTGTCAACGACTTCCCATTTGGAAAGGTGAGTCTTAATATGATCTTTTCTATGTAGGGTCTGAGGATGTGGAGTTGCTGTCCTTAATTTGAAAAGGATGGTATCATGCTCAATTTGTGTAGTAATATCCAAGTATTTGGGAAAAGTGAACCTGAATTTGAGTTGAGTGAGTTTGAAAAACAAAACAAAAAACAATTTCAAGGTTATGACTGAGAAGAAAATTAATAGCTAAAAACCATTGTAGAGGTAGCCCTGAATCTTCTTTTTACCAGGGATCAATTTCAGGGAAAACAGTTTTTCCACGGACTGGCGGGGCTAGGATGGTTTTGTGCACTTCCTTGATCTTGCTTATGCGTAGATGAAGCTTTGCTCGCTTGTGCAGCCCGATTCCTAATAGGCTATATATCAGTATCCTAAGGGTTGAGGACCCCTGCATTATAGGACTCAAAAACTGATTAGTGAAAATTGGCAGGTAAAATCCCTTGTTGAGATTTATCTATTGGAACCAAGCTCTCAGTCATAGCTTCTCTTCAAAAGAAGCATTTTGTTTTAAACTAAAGTTCCACTGTAAGTAGTCCTTTAGTTACAAGTTTTTGTTCAACTGTTTCACATTTCAAGCACAAATTCAACAAATTTCAAGCACATGGCGACCAGTTCACTTATGAGTAGTTTCATGTTCCAGAATCACATGATCACTATTTGTAACTCTCCCAATTGACTTTCCAAAAGCAAAGCCAATGGGAAAACCAGCAGGGAAGGTTGCAAGTCACTCAGGCAAATCTCCTAAATCTCAAGTTATATTTTTGCTCTTGGCACCATACCTTCCTCCTCCCCTTGGCTGCACGCCCTCTTTCTCTGGCTGAGTTTGAGTTTGCATTACACTGCAGCAATCCCTTACCTCAACTTGTGCATGGCTCTGCCCAACCCCATGGCATCCTAAACTACCTGGGACTTATTAAATTCCTTAAGACCAATAGGATAACAATTTTTAGTCAGGATAACCGTTGGTTCTCATTCACCTGGAGAGCTTGGAAAAAAGATAATTGTACATATTTGATTTTAACATGATATACTTTGTAAGATTTCCACCAATCTTAATTATATTGACCATATCTGTCTTCCCCTTAGGCTTGCTGGACAATAAGAGTACATTGTCAGGAAAAATAATCTCTTTTGCTACTAGATGTCTAGAAGCCATGTATGAATATTTTAAATACCGTGTTTCTCCTACAATATGGCCTCCAGCAATAGGAAGGCCCAGCATGATTTCTAGGCATGAAGTGAAATTAAGCCCCGCCCCCCCAAATTTAGGCCTATTTAATCCATGCATTTCCCCGCCATTTCTCACATCATTCGTTAAAACTACATGAGGTGAAGAGAAATGGGGGGGGGGATTTGCCTTTAGGAGCACCCTGCAGGTAACCTAGGCTAGAATACCCCAATCTACTACCGATAGAGCATCGGCCAATAGAAGTTCCCTGAAGGCAGTCACCAGCCACTTCTATCGGCCAGTAGAAGTGGCCTCGGGGCGAGCACCCACGCTCACTCCCCTCACCACGAAGCCATTTCTATCGGCTGATGGAAGCTCCCCAAAGGCAGAGTCACCAGCCACTTCTATCGGACACCTTGCCCTGAAGCGGCTGGTGACTCTACCTTTAGGGAGTTTTCATCGGCCGATAGAAACAGCTTCATGGTGAGGGGAGTGCGTGTGGGTGCTCGCTGTGAGGGCGCTTCTATTGGCTGATGGATTTCCTCCCCCCCCCCACACACACACACCTAGAGCGCCCCATGCGCACTCGACTCTCCATGCCACTGCTTCTACCAGCCGATAAAAGTGGTGGGTGACTCTGCCTTTGGGGAGCTTCCATTGGCCGACTGAAGCAGCCTTGTGGAGAGGTGAGTGCGCCTGGGGCGCTCTAGGTTGGGGTGCATGTGGGGGAGGAAATTAAGTCACCCCCGAAAAGACGTCCTAGATGTTTTTTCGGGGCTCAAAAATAAGACCCGGCCTTATTTTATGAGAAACACAGTAACTGTGGTAATATTGTATTTAGTACGATATATTTAGAATTTCTTAGAAGTAATAAAACAAGCTATCTGGATCTATATCATTATAAAAGGGTATATAGCAACAGTGACTAAGACTTGCAACTTTGGCCCAAAAATCAAATTCTGAAATATTTTCTAAACCAGCTTTGTCAGTCAAAATTATCAGTCTTTTAAACTGGCATGGTTTTATGTTCCTAAAATCACAGGTGGCTGAAATATGTATATCCATTATCCGTAGAGCAGCAATGTATTTTTTTTACAATATTCAATGCCAAATTAATAATTGTAATACTGTTATTCACTCACTAAGGCTGTTCTGTTGTCAAGCCACATTGAATTATTGCATTCTAATCCTGTAAATACCTAAATATGGTTTCTCTTTTTTATCCTAAGCACAAAGAAAAGGCTGCAGTGTGATGACTCTACAATTAAAAATCTGAAATTCCTAACACCTGTAAGACGGTCCTGCCGCATCCATGAAAAAGCGAATAAGTTACCAAGTATGCTGAAAGATCACAGTCCTTGTGTTTCTTCGCTTGAACAGCTTGGAGAATTGGGAGATGAAGGCACTGGTTTCATCTACAGACCAAACAATGCTTTGCAAACTGTCAACACTGCAACTACCAGTCAACAGGAGCAAAGCAGAGAATGAAAGCACGTGTTTTTATTTAAACCAAAATTAACTCAGTGCAGGTGTTAAATTCCTATGGTTTAACTAACTTTTAATTTAGCTTTACTGTTACTAAATAAATAAAACACATGTAATATGGAAATAATTGCTATGCTTTAACATGTAAAGGAGATACATTTATACCAATGTTACCACTGAATGAAACCATTAGAGAGCATTTCACCATTAAGAGAAACTAATTGTATAATGAGATGCATGTTGGGCACTTAAGTTAAACTTTGTGGGCAAGGAACAGAAGAACATTGTGTCTAATTTGTAGATCTGAAGATAAATCTTTCCAAATAATGGCCATTAGTCATTAACAGTTTTGATAATTTTCAATGTGTTGAATGTTAATTCACTTGTACTGATGTTGTAAACTTTTTAAATTTACCTTTTTCAAAACTTGTCTGAATTTCATATCTCTCGCTGTAGATATATATATATGTATATTATACTGTATAATATACATATATATTCTATGTACGTTTGTATATATGTATGTTTATTATATATGTTTGGGTATAGAACATGAAATAGAACATTAACAACTCTTGAGAAGTGTGGGGAAATAAAATTGCCAGTTTTATAAATGCTGTTCTGAAAGATTTGATCAGTGGTTGGAAATAGCATGCTAATAATGATTTAATATAAAAATGTGAGTGCCTATTAATAACATTAGGAGTAACAGTTTGTCAGCTGAAATC